>LDKF01000065.1:52685-77679 GCA_001026735.1 Rotylenchulus reniformis | reverse complement strand
ATTTTATATAGCCAAAATAGATATAATTTTTGGTGATTTTTCCATATAAAAAGTGCAAAAATTTACAATTTATGTTAAATATAACTTTCTTGATGGTTTTCTAAATTTTGATGACATGCTTTACTTCCGTTTTTTAATTAATTTATATAATTTTATTTCGATATAAAATCCATTGATTTTTTTGAGTTTAATTATTATTTATTGGCACGGTGCCAGTTGAATAATTTTATAACTCATATAATGAGTTATATAATATTCAACTGATCAGTTAGATAAAGGCAGAATCAATCAATATTCTATGGGTTAAAATTTAAAAATGCCAAATAAAATTTATTTTGATCACAAAAAATAAAAAAATTATCGTACAAAACGAATGATTAATTTAATAGAAGTCTAAATTGTAAACTTAAAAAATTGGTTTTTAAAAAATTGATCATTTTTAATAAAAAAAAATAAAAAAATTGGGTTGAACAATTTTAAAATATTCTTAAAACACAAAAATTGATCATTTTTCGCCATTATTCAGCAGTAACCACAATAGGCATGCCAGCAACAGCCTCTTGGGCAGTCGTCAGACTATTGGTTGTCACTGTCATCGCAGCCTGAAAATGATGAATTGGCAAAAAAAAATTATTTATAGAAATTGAAAATAAAAAATACAACCTATGATTGTTGTGTCCGAATCAACAGTCAGAAGATTTATTAATCAATAAAATGAAATCACGGAGGAGGGAACAACTGGAAATGACCAAAATGAATGGTGGGGGAATAAGGAAACAAAGGAATATTTATAGCCAATGGGATGGGGGAAAATGGTCGAAAAGGTCAAAATGCCAGATCCCATATCCCCGGTCCAAGGACATAACAATGATAAGCAACCAGCTGACTTATCTTGGCTGAAGCTTTGGCTGAAATATTATTGAAATTGAATCTGAGAAATTATTATTTATTAAGAAGATATTGCGTTAAAAATCAATAAAATTTTGCATAGAAATCTTGCATAGAAATTCATAGAAAAATTACTTCACTTGATAATTTTCCCAAATTTATAAAAACTTCTTAAAATTATTTTATGAGTTGAAATAAATTTAATGAAATTTTTCAGTTATTTTTCAATTTAACTATTCTATTAATCTACAGGGTGCGGCAAAACTCCTGCATCAAATTGAATTTATAATAACTTTTTTTATTAATCGATCAAATTCAAATCAAATATATTCAAAAGATAATAGAGTATGAAAATATTTACTAGATTTTACAGGGTGCGGCAAAAGTCCTTTTGGCAAAAGTATTCACAGTAAATTGTGAATACACATAGTATTACACATAGTATAGTTACATAATATGGGAATTATGTTGTTGTAGTAGCTGCTCCCCTCATGTCTCGGTCGAACGAAGTGGCCATTAGGTGGTTCATCGTCTCGTGTTGAACGTCGCCGATCTATTGGACAGCTGCCAGCATGAAGCCCCTCCCGTACCCCAGGTGCACCCGGGCATAAGACAGTGGTTGTTTAACCTGGTTATTCTACCATGGTTAAGTAACCATCAACCACGGATAACTTGCTTCATAAGAGAATCGATAATAACCAGTCAGGAAGTGCTGGTTAAATAAACAGCAAACATCATCTTATGAAATGGTAGTTTAACCAGCAGTAGAAGACTAAATTAAAGTCTAAATCTACCAAAATCAATATACAGATCAATACAAGATATGTATAACTGAATTAGGATGTGCGACCAAGGGCTTTATGATCTGGACGTCATTGACTGGCTGTATTTACACTCAAGGATCTCCTTTCAAACAATTGTTCTGATTTTGTTATAATTTACTTCATAATGATTACTTTTGTCCGATCTCTTTCATCTTATAGATTTTATTATTTCAAATTTCTAGAAAAAGAAATTCATTCGTTCATACACATCAATTCGCATGCGACAGAGAAGAATAATATGATGAAGTGTAAAATACCCATATCGGGACCGCCGACACCATCAGCCTAATACAGTACTGTATATTAATACTGTATATTATTGTTCTTAAAATCTCCCATCTTTTTTTGCATCCAAAAATGGCTGGAAAAATATATAGAAAATTTTTAGCGAAAAGTGGATATTATTTTTTTTTGAATTTTAATAGAAGATATGTTATGATAATTGCCAAATCACGTTTGATCTCAAGATTCATTGCAATCCTTAGATAAATTGGTCTTGTAGAAAAAATAAAATAAAAATTGTCCTGTTAATGTAGACTTAATTGATTGTTACAAGAAAGAAAGAAAATTTAGCTGATTTTTATCTTTACAACTTATAAATAAATTTCTTTTTCTTAGTTATTATTTTAGATGAAAAATTTCATAAATAAATACAGCCAATGTTCCGGACAAAACAATAAAAAAGAAAAATTTCTGATCCAACAATTGTTTTAATTTTTCTAAAACGAATAGTTTTGATGAAAGCTTTCAATAAAAAAATTTTCTGGAAAAGTAATTTTTCCCATCTAAAATTTTTAAACTTATAAATACTTCAAAAATTATGATTGTTTTTTTGAATAAAAGTACGACCTAAATTTTTGTGCGAATGACGACAAAAGAAGACAATAATTGTCGTCTTTTGTCGTAAAAATTGAGCAATTGTCCACATACCGTATTCTCTCTAATATAAGGCCTCTCTCTATTATAAGGCCCCTCTCTAATATAAGGCCCCCCTTTGAGGATGATCGAAAAATATAAGGCCCCTCTCCATTATAAGGCCCCTCTCTATTATAAGGCCCTACTTATGAGAGTGACCATATATTAACCCAAGGAAAATTGAATTTGATGAAATGAATAACGGCATTTCAACCAGTGTTGTCCCTTACCCAACTTTTTCAGAGATTATCTGATCTGGCATAAGTAGGGTTGGGTACTGGGGGATTAAAAAAATTTTTTTTTAAATCGGGGACTGGGATTTCCGGGGATGGCCAGGTCGGGGATGGGGATGGGGATGGAAAATCGGCCGTGGATGGGGATCGGGGATTTCGGTGAGGATGGGCAAAAAAAATTCATTTTTTACAAGTTTTTCGAAATTTTCGTAAAAAATCAAAAAAAAATCACGCAAAATTTTATACTTGTTTTTAGAAGGATGTTAGTTGAAATGAAAGGGATTTTTGAGTAAATTTTACTGTGGGAGGTTCCGGCGGTCCCGATAGGGACCGCCAAAAAATATCCTCCCTTTCTGGAAGTAGTCAATTTTTTTAATCACATGAGCCTTATGTGGTTCGATTATATATTGGGCAGGGATTTTTGCTACAACATTTGCACTTTTAGATCAGATCAGATCAGATCAGATCATGGATCAGATCATAATTGAATTTTAGATCATGGATCAGATCATAATTGAATTTTAGATCATGGATCAGATCATAATTGAATTTTTTTTTTACCAAGATTTTATTTACTCTAATGTTTTGTGTCGTTGCTCATCCAACCAATTACATATCTGGCACAATTGAATTCTTTCAAAAATCTGCAACCCATAAAAATATTTCAAATAATATTTAATTAAAAGAGAGGGAATTTGTTAATTTAAGTTATGCGAGTTCGTGACGCAAAAAATTTAATGAATATTAAAAACAAATTGAAAGTTGAAATTATCTTATTATGAATCGCTATTAAAATTCGAGTTATGTGTCCAATGGTCGAAAAATTTAATTTAGATCAATATTTATTCGCACATAATTTATTAAGTTAAATTCCCAGAAAGTAAAATTAGATAGAAATATAAGAGGAACGACTGTTCAATAGGTGAGTGCTGTATGAGCGCGATCATATAGGTTCAAAATCGAATGGAAAATATTGACAAATCATTTAAACTGTTAAATTATTCAAAATTGATTTTGGACAAATTTTTTACATGACAAAACACCAAATACTTCAATGATGTCACAGATGTGTAAATTTAAGCCAACCCTATTGGGGCGACAGTTCTAAATTTGGCACAAAATGTTTTTCTATGGGTTATCTCTAAAGAATATTGATGACGATGATTTTTTTATCAAATAATTCCGATTAGGATTAAAATTTTTTCCGTAATTTTTTTTTAGATCCTAACACCATTTTTAAATGGATTTGCACTTTTAAAAACGCAGAAGCACCATCTACTTGATTTAATTGGCCTTTTTTAGTTTTTTTGAATCTCTTGAAAATTTAAAAAATTTCAAGTAAGTCCGAAAAATTTATCAGATCATTATCAGAGGATAATCTTTTGATGGTTAATCTAAGGAATTATTTTTTGATCTTTAATTTTTTCTATGGCTTTTTTACTATGGTTCCGACTTAAATATCTCCTGAAAAGTTTGATCGTTCGATGTTAGACAGCAATAAATGATCGAAATTTCTAAAATAATTTTTCCAAAAAAGCAATTTGGAAAAATTGCTTTTTTTTAAAAAAAGATTTATTTTTCAAGTTTTAAGATAGTTTAAAATTGCTAATGAAAAATATCAAGAGTTCTAAAACCTAAATCATCACTATATCAAATATTAAATATAAATGAAACCAAAATTTTTTATGAAATTTTGTCTCAACGGATTTTGTCAAATTTGTCCACGCCAAAACTTAAAAATTCCGCAGAAAATTAAATATATGTAGGTAATCAATTTATTATTTAACCAAAAATTGTACGTGAATTTGGTGCAGATACACCTATATTTTAAGCGAAAAAATAAAATATCATTTGTAATTTTTTTAGATTCAAAACATATTTTATAGGTGTTTTTAAAAAATCACCTAAATTTATAAAACTATGTTGAAAAACACTTTTATTTTTTTAAACATAATAAGATTCTTTTATTTAATCTAGCTCCGCTGTGAGTTTTCATTGATTTATTAACCAAAATTATATATATACATAATTATCATCTTTAATTTGATATGGGTTAAAAAATTGAAAATTTAAAAAATCATTAAAACATTAATAGAAAAAATTAGTAGAAATTTTTTAACTCTACCTACTTCCATTTTAGCGAAATTTTGTTTAGGATTCGCGCTAAAATTGGATTTTTCAACTTTACGAATAGTCAAAATTAAAATATTGGCTTAAAGAAGATTTTTGAAAGGTTTCTGGGCTCTGTATGTAAGGAGGTTCCTTTTGTAAAAACTATTAAAAACAAAAATTATACAGTTATAGTTTATCTTTTGCTATTTTGACTTTTTTATACCTTATAGAATCTTATTTTTCAAAAAAATACAGCAATTAAAATTTTATATGTTTAAAAAGAACTTTTCATATTTTTGGCTAAAACTTTTTTGTTTCCCAATGTGATAAAACGTGTTTACAAGGGAATATTCCCTCAGCACTAATCAGCAGAATGGTGTTTGCATATTAATTATTTTTTAAATGAATTATTATAATAATATAGTAATAGAAAACATCAGCATAATTTTTTATCTATCATTTTTCATTTTAATTCATAGATTATTTTGTTTATTTATCTAATTTTTTTTGAAGAAATAATAGAAAAATTGAAAAAATAAAATTGAACTTTAACTGTCCTTAAACCGTCAATGAAGCTTGAAGGTATTTTTTAATATTTGAATTTAATTTTTATTTCTTGATGATTAAACCCGTATTAAAAAGTTTAAATAATTTATTATATACCATAGTTAATTTTGAATATAAATCATCAGCAGTCAGTTTCCCCAAAAAAATAAAAGAATATTAAAAAAAACTTTAAAAAATTCCTCCATAAAAAGACATCAATATTTTTTTTAATTCCCATTCGGCGGTATTCCCCATTTTCTGGGTTGCCAGTCGGGATTACAACCACAAAGGACACACCACCCGTATTAAATATTTTGTTTTCTAAACGCTAATCTTTTTATTTCTGAGATTCGCAACATATAAAAAATTTAATAATATTTAATACATCTAACAAAAAATCTCTGAATGTAAATTCAGAGATCAGGTGCTTTCTAGATCAAATCTTATGACTCATACCAAACATAATTAATGTGGATCTTTGACCTGTTATGATTTCTCTATAAATAAACAAATTGTTTGCCATTTGGCCCTTAGAAGAATGAGTCCTATCAACTATGTCGCAGAATGCCTCTGCGAAGGAAGAAGAGGGCCAAATTGAGCGAAAAGCGGAAGGGCCCGATTGATCGCTTTTCCTTTCTTTTGCATTTGTTTTTGTATGAGTCACTCCTAAGGAGATGACCCTCTCATTTTCCAATGCTCTCTCCCCCTCTCTCTCCCTTTCCCATCCTTGGCCATTTCTGTTGTTTTTGTGTTTTACACTGCCCTTTTTCCCAGAATCTCCCCCCTCCCCCCGCCGCCAATCCTTCCCCCAATCACTTCTGTTCTTCAGTTCGTTTTTCTTCATCTTTACGTTTTTCGTCTTCATCGATCTTCAACGGAATAAAATTCTTTCTTCGTTCGACTTCGTTCTTTCCCCTAACCCTTAAGACCCCCAAATCCCTTAGAATTGGGGTAAGACCTGGGAACGGGTTAGGCTCCCAATTTCGCGTTCTCACTTTATTCCGCGTTTTCGTTCTTTTCCGTTTTACCATTCGAACTCTATATCGGACTCTGTCCTTTATAGTCTTCTCGTTCCTCCCTATCCCTTCCCTTTTTGAACTCTATATCGGACTCCGTCCTTTATAGTCTTCTCGTCGTCCTTTCCCCTCTTTTCCCGTTCGAATTCTATATCGGACTCCGTCCTTTATAGTACTCTCGTTCCGTCCCTTTCCCTTTTGCGGCATCTTGCCAACCCCTCACAGGACGGTTCTACCCGTTCTGCGACATGGTGACCCCGACGTTTTGAATCCGTCCTTTTCGCATTTTTATTGTACTTTTTCCCTTTTTCTCGTTCCCTTTAGCTTACTTTTCGTTCCCAATTTTCACAAATTTTGGCGTCAGAACAGCAGTGGAGTTGCAGTTGGCATTCGGAATTGCCATAAAAGTGAGTGGTCATCCATTCACTCCCCACTTCCAGTGTCCCTTTCCCCCCAATACAAAATCAGGATTTCATCCTAGAGGGGGGAGGTGCTGCGCAAATTTTTGCGGCAGAAATCACTTAGAATTTTTTCCGTGAAATTTTTTCGCGCTCTCAAAATCGCGTTCGGCTCATAAATTTCCCGTCTTTTCTCTAAATATTTCATCCGATCTTTCAATTTTTGGTTCTGAAACCCTCCGGGTTCTGAACTCACAAAGACTTTTCGTCGTTCTTTCGTTATTGGACGTCCGTTGGCGTTCCAATCGTTCTCGTCGTTCATCTTTCATCGTTCTTTCTTTGTTCTTTTGTCAATCTGACATTAGAACTCGCCCGTTCTTCGTCGTTCTTTCGTTGTTCTGTTGTCACTCGGACATCAGAACTCACTCGTTCGTCGTTCTTCGTCGTTCTATTGTCGCCGTGACTTTAGAACTCGTTCATTCGTCGTTCCGTCGTTTACTTTTCGTCGTTCTACCGTTCGTTTCGTCGTTCTTTTGTCGCCGTGACATTAGAACTTTTCATATCGTCGTTTCGTCGTTCGCTTCGTTGTTCTTTAGTCGCCGTGACAAAGAACTCTTTCGTTCATCTTCGTTGTTCTCGTGTCGCCGTGGCACGAGAACCCTTCGTTCGTCGTTCTTAACTCTCGTTTCGTTTTCTTCGTCGTTCTTGCGTCGTTCTCGTTCAAACTTAACCCTTAATCTCAAGGGTTCCTCAACTCGTTCTACTTTTTTAAACTTCTGACTTCAAATTTCAGATTTTATAAAAAATTTTCTAATTCCTTTCGCCTACGACAATGGTCACACTACTGAAACGGAGAATGATCAGTCTCCGCGAGGAGGTCAATGATCTGGTCGGAGCAGTCAGACAACTGCCACCAATCCCAGCGGCAATCCCAGGTCAACCTAAGGTTGAGCTGGCAGAGCTCGAAGGTGTCCTCCATGTCTGGGAGGATCGGGAGCAAGAACTAGCATCCCGCCTTCAGGACATGTTGAACCTGGAGGAGCAAGGATCCAAACTGATCGAGAAGGGAACCAAGGCTGAGCAGGAAGCAAATGAAAGGCTCTACGTGCAACACTTGGCGGACATCTCGTGGGAGGACGTGATCAAAGAAGGACGAAAGGCTCGACGCACAATGCAAACCAGCATCGCCAAACTTCTGAGAAGGAAGGGCGAGCTGATTGCGGCCATTCCTGTCGAACTGCCTGTTCAAATGCCACCTCAGGCCAACGATGTCCCGCCGGCCGCACCAGTACACAATTCGATGATTGCACTGCCGCCTTTGAAACTTCGTCCGTTCTCGGGCAAGCTTCGAGATTGGCAATTGTTCTACGAACAGTTCATGTCCTCCATAGACAAATTGCAAATCGATTCGGTGGATAAGTTCAACTATCTCCTCTCCTTTTTAGAAGGAGAGGCCAAAGCCGTAGTGAAAGGATTAATGCCCACCGCTGCGAACTATAGGGTGGCATTAGATCTTTTGAAGGACAAGTACGACGATCAGGATTCGTTCTCAGGAGAACTTATTGAGAAGTTCAACGGGCTTAAGGCCTGTCGACACTTTGCGGATGTCCGGCAATTTCAAATCGATCTCGAAGCAATTTGTCGGCAGTTGGAATCTTTGGGCGAGGATCTGAATTCGGCGATAATTTGTTCTTCTCTGGAGAATAAATTAACTTTTCCTTTTCTCCGAGAAATTCGAAAGGCCAAAAAATTGGACCGAAACTGGAACACCGAAAGGTTCCGGAGGAAATTGGCAGAATTGGTCAAGGAAGAAGAGTCTAGTCAGCGCGCCTACTACTTGCAACACTCAAGTTCTAGCAATAGTGAGCGAAAACCTCGTTCTGATCAACGAGACTCGCGAAAAGTCAACCGAGACCGGAGTCCGAATTTGACTTTCGTCACTCAATCGAAGTCCAAATCGCAGAGAGTCAAGTTTCGCGATCAAGTACCTTCTCGGTCACCCTCAGGGTCACCGAGTCAGATTCGCAACTCACCTGCGAGGTCTTCGAATAGTTCAAGAGATCAGACACCGGTATCCAGTCGTTCACCGTCTCCGAGACCGAAGGTTATCTCTGGTCCTCCTTCTCCTTGTGCGCTTTGCGCAGGTTCTCATTGGATGGCCGAGTGCACAAGATATCGGAGCTACACGGACAGGATCAATCGGGTTCGCAACCTAAGGTTGTGTACCAAATGTTTAAGAACTAATCACGACACACAACCATGTCCAGCACCGAAGTTCTGCAGTTACTGCAAAGGGAAACATCCGAAAGCTTTGTGCAAGGCCTTCATTGATCACAATTCTCGAAGTCCCTCTCCTCGCCGTCCACCTACACCTCCAAGTAGTGGCAAGCCAAGGTCGCCATCTCCCATTCAGCAGAAAGCTAACAGTGTTTTGTCCAGCTCGGTGTTCACGAAAGAGACTTTGTACATGTGCACCGAAAACTGGGTCTACAATCCAGCGGACTTGAATCGGAGAACAAGAGTCACAATCATTTGGGACTCTTGTAGTGGAATTTCCTACATTCGTTCTGCACTTGCTAAGCAATTGCAGCTACCTGTCTGTGGAACGGAAAGTGTCGATGTCTATCCAGCATTCGCTCGTAGTCCATTAAAAGAGAAATATTTGATCAGTCCTGTTTGCATCGCACCAATAGACAATACTCCGTTCCAGTATTGGACGGACTTGCGACAAACACAGTGCATCACCAAAGAAACTTCGATGGTCAAATTCTCGCCATTGGACCAGAAAATTTGGGATATGAGTCTCTCATTTCCCCGTCAATTCAAAGAACCGGACATATTGCTCGGTTTGAAAGACTATAATCGGCTCAGAGTTCTTCCAATCACGGTGCTTCCCAGTGGTTTTGCTTTGTATTATTCCATGCTGGGGTCGTTTATTTGTGGCGAAGGATTAGTTTCAGTCAATCCTAACCAGTATCAAGTTTCCAACTCGATGCTGAACAACACAATCACCTCAAATTCTCCTGAATTTGAGGAGCCAATTGTCACTAAAGGCAAGGGTGACAGCGATTTGAACAGATTGGTTGAACAACAACTCTCTTTGGATGCAGCCGGTCTGGCCGATTGTGAGGAAAATCCGTCAGATGAAATCCTCTTAGAGGATTTCATGGCTAATCTCACTAGAGATGAAGAGGGTAGGTACGAAACTCGGCTCCTATGGAACGAGCGAAAAGCCATTCTTCCATTGAATATCGGATTAGCCAGAGGGCGACTTCGGTCGACTCTCAAAAGTCTGAGAATGAAGCCGGATATCCTTGCTCTCTATCATCAAACCATTATGGATCAGCTAGAGAAAGGGATAATTGAACTTGTCGATAATCCTCAGGATAATCGACCTGGCACGCACTATTTGGCACATCAAGCAGCCGTTCGAGCTCATAAGGAACATACTAAGGTCCGAGTCGTCTATGACGGATCGGCTCATGTTCGTGGCACCAATTCTCCATCTTTGAATGAATGTCTGCTCAAAGGCCCACTCCTTTTAGAGGATTTGGCCGGAGTTTTGATGAGGTTCAGGTTGATGGACACAGCAATTGGTGCGGATATTGAGAAAGCGTTCCTCCAGATCAAAATTGCTCCTGAGGATCGGGATTCGACCCGATTTTTCTGGCCAGCGGATCCCTTGGACACGTCGCAAGACGATAAACCTCAGGTTTATCGTTTCACAAGGGTTCTATTCGGATTGACATGTTCGCCATTCCTCTTAGCCGGAACAGTTCGAGCACACCTAAAGTCCTACCCCGACTATGTTGTTGCGAAGTCTATCCTCCAGAACATTTATGTCGACAATGTCATCATGGATGTCTCAGACGGAGCCACTCCTCTTAATGTGATCACCGAGGCAATGAAGATTTTCGAAGATGCGAAAATGAATCTTCGTGAAGTGACTTCAAATGATCGAACTCTTCTGAGCCTGTTGCCAGAAGAAAAAATTCTCAAACAGAGAGAGGTGAAAATTTTAGGCATGAGATGGGATACCGAGTTTGATTGGCTGAGAATATCGCTCCCCTCTTTTCAAGAAGAGGAACTCGTGACAAAAAGGAAGGCATTGTCCATTCAGGCTACTCCATTCGACCCTCTGGGTCTGATATGTCCGTTGTTGTTGCCAGTGAAAATTTTCATGAGTAAAGCTCATGAATACACAGCAAAGTGGGATGAAGTGCTTCCAGATTCTTTTCAATTAAGTTGGAAAGAAATCATGAAGAGTTGGAATGGGTTTGACAAGCCGGTCTTCCGGAAATTGCATAGCATGCCGTATTTGGAGGATCATCCTGTCAAATATAGGCTCAAATATAGGTCTCGAGAGGCCGTTTGAGAGGATTGGAGTGGACTATTTTGGTCCCTTCGAATATAGGGAAGGAAGAGAAAATCGGAAATATTGGGGAGTCATCTACAATTGCCTTGCAAGCCGAGCGATTCAGCTGGATGTAGTGACCGACTGCTCCGCAGCCGGCTTTTTGAATAGCTTCAGGAGATTTGTTTCCAGCTGGGACTGTCCGCGGGAAGTCTTGTCTGACAATGGGTCGCAGTTCAAACTTGCTAGTAAGGTGGTCTCCAAATCGTGGACCTCGGTGGCTAAGTCTCCGCGGACACTTCAAGCTCACAATGATCGATGGGAAGGCGTCCTCAGGCACCCGAGAGTCACAAAATTCATGCGTCGAATGGGAGTAGTCTGGAGTTTCGTGACGGAAAGAGCGAGCTGGAGAGCAGGATCATATGAAAGACTCATCTCGCATGTGAAACATTGTTTGAATCGAACATTTGCACGGACAAAGAGAGCCTCTCTTGATGAGATTCGGACCTTGTTCAGCGAAATTGCCAAAGTGGTAAATGAGCGACCCATTTCCTTTTCTTCTGAAGGGGAAATTCTCAGACCACTTAGGCCAATTGATCTGCTCCTTCCTTGGAAAGGGCACGCTACAATCCCCTCTTTAGATCCAAATGTGGATGAACAGGAGGAAGAATTTTTGCCGGGGTCAGAAGAGCGGAAAAATCAAATTAAATTGGAACGTCAGCTGACTGCTTCTAGGAAGCACGTCAGTTCTTTCCTTGATTCCTGGTATTCTCACTATCTTCTCAGTCTACGCGAGCGAGAGCGCGAAATTCGAACGAAAGGTGCCTCAGGAACTTTTCCAAAAGAGGGGGACGTGATCTTAGTCTACGACCAAGATCAGCCTAAAAAGAAGTGGCGTCTTACAAGAATAATCGAGTTGTATGAGGATAAATATGGTGCCGTTCGAACAGCAAAAATCAAAATGGGGGATGTGGAGACACATCGGGCAATTTCGCACCTCTACCCCCTAGAAATTAACATTTATGGAGATCATCCCCATCCGGAAGATTCCTCTCCTCTTGGAGACGATCCCAATGAGACGAAATGTGATCAGATTTTAGTCTCAGCAGTTTTCCCCGAATTCCAGATGGACGTCGACCCAGCGGTCTTGGAAGACATGGATGCGGTTTCTTTGGGGGAGTTTGAGGAAGAACAACCGGCGCCAGCGCAACCGGAGCCACTCTCAACGGATCCGACCACGAAGGCTGTCATCTTTGGACCGGGTTCTGGCTGGCAGATGTCCGATGTTTGTACCCCGGGCGAGGCCGATCACACCGACTGTTCGCCTCTG
Organism: Rotylenchulus reniformis; assembly: GCA_001026735.1. Lineage (NCBI taxonomy): Eukaryota > Metazoa > Nematoda > Chromadorea > Rhabditida > Hoplolaimidae > Rotylenchulus > Rotylenchulus reniformis. The sequence continues at coordinate 65,063 of LDKF01000065.1, read as the reverse complement.
GTGATCAGCCAACTCTTTCTTGAGTCCTCTCCGCGTGACCACAAGGGAAGTCAGACTGCCCTCTCTTCACTTCTCGAGGCGGGACTGAAGCTCGAGAGAGTCACTTTGGCGCATGTCCTTCTATTGGCCACCATCTGCATCGACAGTGCAACACACTGGACTTCTGAATGCGTACAACGGATTGTGCAGAATCCAGAGTGTTTGCTGCTCGAATGGGCAGATTTGAGGAGGACCCTGAAGTTCCGCGCGAAACGGGAACTGACCAAATTGCCGCCCAACCGTCTTCCAAAACTCCTTGACTTATGGTCAAGGACTTGTCAGAACGCGGATTTTTGGCTTGAACAACGGGTTGACCGACCAGCTTCTTTGGGAACGGTTTCTCTGCTCGAGTCTGTCTTTCCGGCTTCGCCAAGTGATCGACGAGACGCTGAAGACGTGCTTAAACAACGACTGCCTGCCATAATAGAATGGATCAACCGCGAACGGCATATCCAACGGTTCGGTTGTTCTCCCGAATATATCATCAATGCTGAGTTTCTGCTGCTCGGAGATCAGTTCCTGCAGAGATTCAAGGGGACTCCAGGAGTGCATCCACTGGCTATGCCTTTGGACGATTTTGATGTGCAGCGCATTTGTCTCTTGCCACGAGTGAAGGGCGTCGTCATCTGTAGCGGGTCGGACTACGTGCGCACCAAGGGACGAGACTTCAAGTTCCGTGCGTTCTCCGAACTGCTAAGATCCATGGTCGACTGTTTCCGATTCCGTGAGGACTCCATGGTAGTTGTGGCAGCGCCGAAAGCCAGAAGCAGTTTGATGAATACCGAGAGCTGGGAGGGAATGTTTGCGCAACTCATCATGCCCGAATTCAGCCGCTCTAGGGGTGTGCCGCGATATGCTGACGAAGAAGGTAGACCGACGGATGAAGGATTGGCTGACTTCGCAGATCGTCTGAGGGTCCGGTTCCCGGACTTCCCGACCTGGGGAACGAAGCGAGAATCCAAGAAAGCGGCGAAGCGAGCTCGGACGGAGGACGTGCCAAACCCTTCTCCTAAGGAGAATCGGTTTCGAGGTAAAGTCTTCATCAATCGTAATTTCTTTAAGCGAGAAGTGGACAACAAAGGGGGGTGGGATCGACTTCGAAACTTTACGCTTTTTGCAGATGATGGGACTTCGAACAAGGAGTCTTCTTCCCGCGCGGGATCTTTGAGCGAGATGTCATCGTCTCAGCCCTCTACCTCGCGGTTGTCATCGTGGCCCTCCACCTCGCAGAGCGACGCTCGCAGTGACAGCTGGAAGAACGCGTCTCTCTTCAAGTCCAGGACCCCGAGTGTTCCAACGGCGATCGTGGCCTCGACTCTCGTTTCGACCTCTAAGTCTACGACCTGGAGGAAAGAAAGTTCTCAGGGGTTCAGCGTTGGTCCCGAGGTTAATCAACCTATCGAAATTTTTATACCGGATCCCCGTTTTCAGGATCCACCTCCGGTGGCATCCTCGGCTTCTAGCTCTCAGAAGCAGAAGATACACCAGATCCGCGTCTCCGGTTTGACGGCGGCGATTGAGAGGTACCATGAGACGCATCAGCAGACGGAGGAGGAATTCGCGCGAAAGATGGAAGTGAAGGAAGCGGTTGCAAAGGAGTTGGCGGAAACGTTCGCCCACGTGAATGGCACCCTGCGGGTGACCGGTTCGACGGTCAATGGTCTGGCCTCCACGCCAAGCGATCTTGATCTCGTGTGGGAGTTGGACCAGGAACCCGAGCCGCAGTCGAAGCAGATGCTCGTTTCTGCCCTGCGGAATCATTTCAGGCAACGGCGTGGTTTCTCCCGCGTGGATGTGTGCGGACTCCAACGTCCTACGCCCCTGATCAAGATGGAGAGTCGCGGTGTCTCAGTGGACTTCACCCTTTGTGGATATGTCAGCGTTCGGAACACTGCGTATGTCAGCGCTATCGGAAAGCTCGACAACCGCTTCAGTATGCTTGCTGTCTTCTTGAAAGCCTTCTTCAAATGTAATCAGCTACATGGTGGCGACAAACAACTATTTAGTTCAAACACCATAACGATGCTCCTGATTTTCTTCCTACAGCAGAAGGACATCCTCCCTAAGGGAGAATGCCCCCGCTTCTGGAACAGCCCGAATGCGGCGTCCGCGGGCAAGCTGTTCGAGCAGTTTCTGTTTTGGTTCATCAACTTCGATTTTGCGGCCGAAGGATTGTCGATCCGAAACGGAGTCAGCTTCCACCGTATTCTCCTTTTGGGGCGAGATGCAGGCGGCGTGGTGGTGATCCAAGACCCGACCGACACCAGGGACATACTCAACGCTGATAATGTGGCGAAAGCTGTGTCTCACCGAGCTCTGAAGAACGCCAAGAACTGCTGTGAGAAAGCGTTGATTCTGATGAAAGGCGGGGAAGAAGAATGGACCGACAAGGACTTGCAGCAGTTGCTTCCACCTCGTCCTCAAGCAACGACTTTCCGTGTAAAGCCGAAGTTCACAGGTTGGATGCCGTACTTGGCCTTGATGACGGCTTTTTTGTTGGTGTTGCCGATCAGTGCAGGAGAAACTCGTAAGTCTGGGCTAAGCCTAGATTTAGTTCAATCCGGGGTTCTGACTCTTAAGGAGTTGGACAGCCGGGCCTTCTTATGCTCGTCGGCGAAGACCTTCTGGCGGGTGCCGACGACGTCCTGCTTTGGAATCCAGAACACCAACAGCGGTAAAAACATAACGATCCAGGTCTATGACCGGGTTCGACTCCCCTTCCCTATACAAGGGGCTTTCCGGTGCCAGAAGGTCCGTGAGTCTCTGGCTTTACGGACAAATTTATTAGGAGACCAGTTTAAAGATCCAGGGAGAGATTTTCTTTGGGTCGGTCCCGATGAGTGTAGGCGGATGGTGAAGGAGAAGCAGTGTCAGGAGGGAAAGTTGCTTAGGGATGGGACTTGGCTCCGTACAGCTAATAGGATAGCGGCAGATTTTCCAGGCCGATTCGCTTCGTGGTGGTCAGGCCCCAGCAATTACAACGTGACAAATTGCCAAGTCCAGGAGTTTCCCCTTTGGCGCACAGGAAACAAAACGTTGACAAGTCCTCTCATCGACGTTCATCGATGTGTTTACTCCGATGGAATGTGTGAAGTGGCGGACAGGACTTTGGTGATGTGGCCGTTCACTTGTTCTCGGGAAGATTGTGCAGTGTGCCTATTCAAAAATGGTTGGACTTGGTCCGGGCAATTTTGGAAGAACGAATTTTGGACTGAAACAAGGGAAGACTCGTTGACCTTTTCGTCGTCTCCGAAACGAGTTCACGACTGCGATGGAGTTCTAGTCGTAGCTGACCAAGGTTTGGCAATTACCGAGAGCGACTACTTGACCATTTCGGGGGGAAGGTCCAAGCGCCAAGCCGGGGAATGGAACACGCCCGAAGAGATTGCTTCAAAGGACACAGCAGGACAGATGAAGCTGCAGAAAACCTTGAGACAAACTCTCTATAGAGAATGTGAATTGAGGAAAGCGTTGAAAGTCCAGCCTCTCGACCCCACTCAGTGGGCCCGAAGACTTTTGAAAGATCAGAACATCATGGCCCGTTGGTTCCTCGAAGATGTGCTTGAAGTTTCGCATTGTGCACCGGTCCCGTTTAGATACTTAACCATTTCCCCTCAGGAGAAATGTTTCAAGTTTCTTCCGGTCAACATCACATTCGGCGGGAGAACCAATTTTGGATTTCTGGACCTCAATTCCTTGGTCCTAGGGCAAAGGAGTGAAGAAGGACCTTGTGACTTGTTCGAGGAACTGGGATTTCAGAACGATCAGGGCATTTTCCTCTTTAATCAGCGACTTGGGACAGTGCGACGGTTTTTGCATTCTATTCATCAGCCAACTTTCGATACTAACATGTTTGAGGAACTGGACACGCTGCAGGTTTTTCATGACTCAGTCATGAACAATCGGTCAACTGAACTCCTTTTGCCTAGTTTGCACCCGTTGACCTCCGGTCACTGGGATTCGGCCATTAGCACTAATCAATCTTCCCCCGGTTCAGTAGGGAATCCGTTTGACACAATAGGGGAAATTGAAAGCCGATTGAGCGGGTATCTCTCACAGATCCACAACCTATGGTTGAATGGATGCGCCATTGTCACGACCATTTTCTTTTTGTATCAAGCTTTGCTTCTCCTGTTCCTCAAAATTAAGAGGGACCTTCAATGGAATTTCTTGGCCTTTGGCCAGGGAACAAATCAAAGGCCTTTTCCCGTTCCAGCCACTTCGCGACCAGTCCCACGACTCAACCGCTCTCTCAGCATCCGCTGGGCCGAACCCGTTGGTGTGCAGATTGGACGGGTGGACGAGAGAGAGCTGGCCGAGACCAATTCGGGGGGAATGTCGCAGAATGCCTCTGCGAAGGAAGAAGAGGGCCAAATTGAGCGAAAAGCGGAAGGGCCCGATTGATCGCTTTTCCTTTCTTTTGCATTTGTTTTTGTATGAGTCACTCCTAAGGAGATGACCCTCTCATTTTCCAATGCTCTCTCCCCCTCTCTCTCCCTTTCCCATCCTTGGCCATTTCTGTTGTTTTTGTGTTTTACACTGCCCTTTTTCCCAGAATCTCCCCCCTCCCCCCGCCGCCAATCCTTCCCCCAATCACTTCTGTTCTTCAGTTCGTTTTTCTTCATCTTTACGTTTTTCGTCTTCATCGATCTTCAACGGAATAAAATTCTTTCTTCGTTCGACTTCGTTCTTTCCCCTAACCCTTAAGACCCCCAAATCCCTTAGAATTGGGGTAAGACCTGGGAACGGGTTAGGCTCCCAATTTCGCGTTCTCACTTTATTCCGCGTTTTCGTTCTTTTCCGTTTTACCATTCGAACTCTATATCGGACTCTGTCCTTTGTAGTCTTCTCGTTCCTCCCTATCCCTTCCCTTTTTGAACTCTATATCGGACTCCGTCCTTTATAGTCTTCTCGTCGTCCTTTCCCCTCTTTTCCCGTTCGAATTCTATATCGGACTCCGTCCTTTATAGTACTCTCGTTCCGTCCCTTTCCCTTTTGCGGCATCTTGCCAACCCCTCACAGGACGGTTCTACCCGTTCTGCGACAAACTTTCAGGCAATTTCTATGATTTCCAAAATTATTTTAATATCAATCATTCTCTAAAATTAATGACCCAAAGAATAATAAAAGGGAAAAAAATATAAATTTTTTACCCAAACTTTCGGTTAGCTTTATTTGGCATTTTTCCTGATTTATTTTTACATACTACAAGGAATTTCTTGTTAATGCTTTGTTAATCTTACTGGCGCTTTAATATTCACTGAAGCCTAGAGAAATTGGAAAAAAACATAGGGCAGAGAAAATGCATGAATGTTTAGAAGAAAAACCAATATTAGAATTTTTTTGCACCGGTTGTTTCAATGTAGCGAGAATTATATTTCTCTACATTGTTTTTTAATACGAAAGTCAATATTCTAGTCTCTCCATTTATACAAACACGCTGATATATGTTTTTTTGAGAAACAATTTTTATGATTATATCGGGAGCCGATCAGTTGGGCAGTGATCAGTTGGGCAGTGATCAGTTGGGCAGTGATCAGTTGGGCAGTAAATAAAAAATTATTATTTTTTGGTAAATTCTTAAAAATTCTTTAAAAAATTCTTAAAATTTTTATAATTTTCAAACAATTATTTTTTTCTCAAAAATTTCAAAAAAAAATTCTTAAAAATTCAGTGATCAGTTGGGCAGTAAATAAAAAATTATTATTTTTTGGTAAATTCTTAAAAATTCTTTAAAAAATTCTTATAATTTTTTATAATTTTCAAACAATTATTTTTTTCTCAAAAATTTCAAAAAAAATTCACCAACCTTGGATTTTTTTCAAAAAAATGATATCATGATGGGAGCCGATCAGTTGGGCAGTGATCATTTAGGCAGTGATCAGTTGGGCAGTGAACATTTGGGCAGTGTTGAGCAGTGAATAAAAAATATAGATGACAAAACCTTTTAATAATTAAAATAAAAATTTTAAATAATAATTTACAGACTAAGTCTGATTTTTCAGTATTAGAGGTCTTTAATTTTTCAAAAAATATAGATTTAGGATTTTCAAAAATTTTCACAGGCCTTGGATTTTCAAAAAACATATTCCTTAGTCATTAGAATCAGAAAATTAAAGTTACTCCAAAGTCAAAGTCTAAAATGGACAATAGAATTCAAAAATTTTTGAAAATTTATGAAATTTTGAAAAATCCGAGCCTTTTAAGAATTTACAAAAAAAAATTTTTATTTACTGCCCAACTGATCACCGCCCAAATGATCACTGCCCAACTGATAAGGTGCCATTATATCCTTTGATTTCAGTCGATAAAGTTATAAGAGACTATTAAAATTCAATTTTTAATCAAACTAATCTAATTTTATTTAGGACAACTTTTATTTTTAGGCATTTTTATTTTAATGAATTTTTAGGCATTATGTAGCATTTACATGAACGATATCTATTTTTGCACTTTGGGGCCAAGCGACCTAGCACCTGTAAATTATCACAACCACCGGAAAAGGCACGGGGTTGGGATTATACAATAAGTTTGATTTATTTTTTACAAGTTGGCATTTTTTACCCAAAAATAGATCAATACCCATCTAGACTTTATGTCATAAATAAATAAAAAATAATTATTTTTACTTATTTTTATAGAGTTTTTAAATGAAAATATAACTCATAAATTTATCATTTCATTCAGCCTTTTATTTCGCTTCAGCTAAAAATACCTTAAAAATGACCGGCAACTTCCAAGTTATTGATAACTTCCAAAAAATTGAATTTGAGGGAGATACTAATTGAAAATATTTTCGATAAATCATTACGAGCGTAGATCAGTTGGTAGAGCAGCCGAAATCTAATCGGAAGACGCTGGATCGTCCCCCGGCCGCCTCTTGTCTTTTTCCTCTGGAAAAAGGTGTCTCTAGAGAGCAAAGTGAAAGATCTCTTGGCAAGAGCCCAGCAGCGTTCTTTATCAATAAAATAAACCTTTAATGGCATACCGTATTACTAGAACGGTCCCCTCCATTAGACCGGCCCCCTCTTATAGACCGGCCCTCTCGAGGGTGGTTGAAAAATAGACCGGCCCCCTCCATTAGTCCGGCCCCCTCCATTAGACCGGCCCCCAACAAAAAGAACTCCAAAAGCCCTTAGTCAAATTTTTATCAAATTTTATTTTTTTGATTATATATGTTTTTTTAGAAATCGAAAAAAAATTTTCATTTTGAATTTAATCAGGGGCGTAACGAGCCTAGCGTTTCGGAGAGGAGGCGTGTAGAAAATTTAAAAAAAAATTCAATTTTAAGGGTGCATTTTCGTAACTGCTATATCTGTTTTTATAGGGATGTATTAATTTTTGATACAAAATCTTTTATTTTGTTGAAAAAGGAGGGACCGCCGGAGAAAATTTTGGGAGAAAATAAGGCATTTTTCTTAAGAAATTTGATCATTTTGGCTGAAATCACGGTTCGGCGGGGGGAGGCAGGCCCCGTTTGTCCCCTCCTCCCCCCCCCCCCTCCCCCTCATGACACCCCTGAATTTAATCTTGCAAATGGACGAACAAACTTACAGGAGCCTAGATGAGAGCGAAAATTTTAAATATTTTTTAGCCGAATTATTTTGTTGATTTTTTTGTTGATTTTTAGGGTTTATAGAAAAATTTTTTTGATGGTTGAAAAATAAAACGGCCCCCTCCATTAGACCGACCCTCTCGAGGGTCGTTGAAAAATAGAGCGGCCGGCCGTTCTATTAGAGGTAATACGGTAGTTCACCGGCAACATTGACACAGGGAGCGGGCATTCCACGCGGCAATACGGGCAACGGATGTTGCCTTTGTTGTCCCTGCGCTGCAATTCCTGCAGACAATGCGTGCAGTTGGTATGGCCGCATTGCAGAATGCGCGGCTCGTAATAAAATTCCAGACAAATGGAACAACTTAACGCGTCAGCATACGCGTCTGTGTTGCTCCGAGATGTCGACGCAGGCGTTTCTAGAAGGAATTTTGACATATATTTAGGCACAATCAATTTCGAGAATTAGAAAGTCGAGTACTAAGGCTTGGTTTTTTCGTTTTTTCTAAATCTTTACTTTTGGTTATAAAATAATTTTATTTTGAAATTCAATTATTTGCCCGGTGTACCATTTGATGCGGTGCAGCCTAGCAGCATTTCGGAAATATAAGAAATCACAAGAAAATTTGTAGAAATTTTAAAAGGAAATAGAAAAAAATAACGGAAAATGGTCAAAAACCGAATAATCAAAAAAGAATAACCATTCCATACTTTATCCTCTATTGTTTTCATTTCCTTAATATTTCCATTTTCTACTTTAGTGGGATAAGGAAAAAAGTTGATTTTCTAATCAAAAAAAATATATATAAATATTAAATCAAAATAATTCTACTGTTTGGTGTGGTGTAGCCAGGAGTTATTAACGCTTCTGATATTAACAGAAAACAGAAGACAATTTGTAAGAAAGTGAACATTTTTAATTTTGCTAAATTCAAAGAAATATTTATTTTTCCCATAGTAAAATTTTTTAATTAATATAATATAAGTATATATAAGTTATATTTATATAACTATAATAATTATCTTTTTATGTCTTCTATTTTGATTTTATTATATTTATAGCATCCAAGAATGCAAAACTAAAAAATTGTCGTTGTGATCGTGATCAACTCCCCCCCCCCCTCCTAATAAATCTCTATAAAAAATCATTTAATGAAAATTTTGGCATTCTCTTATATTGAATATTGGAACAAAAAGCCTATGAATAACATGCAAAAAGGGTGTACCAGCTTTAGCAAATATGACTTTTGCAGGCGAAATTTGGAGACGACACTTGCAGACGAGTGTTGCAGACTCGACTTTTGCAGACAAGTTCTAACAGACTTGACTGACATGAATTTTATCAAAATAATAGCAGAAAAGTATATAGAAAAAATATATCAAAAATTGTGAGGCTATGGAATCGGGAAATTTGTCCATATTTTATGGCCATATTTGGCTTCCGAACAAAGGCTAAAGGTGGGGTTAAATGTATCTGCGTTATCTCGACGCCTGCTGCCATCCATTCTGCTCTGCTCAGTCTCTCTTACTCCACTAGAAGTGCGAGAGAGAGCAGAGGGAATACAGACGAGCAGAGATAAAAGAAATAGTGTTGATTTCCATGCATTTCTCTGCTCAAAAATGCATCCCATCGATTTTTTGCTCAAAAAATTGGAAGTATTCGAGTTACCAAAATAGAGCCGGAGCTTTTCCGGAGCCCGGAGCCGGAGCTGACATTTTTGGGACCCCGGAGCCGGAGCCGGAGCAAAAAAATTTCAAGGGTCGGAGCCGGAGCCGGAGCCAAAATTTCTCATTTTCCCAACACTGTCCGTATACCTATATTTTTTCCGCCACTTCACTTGACATAATAGAAGGATGAATGTGCTATAAAATAGAAAAAGTTATAAACAATTGCCCTTGTTCGAAAAAAGTTAGATACAAAGAAATGAATGTAAGAATTGATTGTAATTAAACTTTAAAAATTCTCATTCAGAAATCTCCCAGTTATGAAAAAAACGAAGACAGGTAAATCATTTTATTTGTAAAGAAACTCATAATCTGATTGGATTTTTATTCATTTTTAGACAGGCGAAATTAATTATCGGAAGAGTTATCAAAATTTTTTTATGCACCAATCCACCAGATCCCGAGAGTCTTTAACACATAAAATGTATTTTAAAAAAATTAAGCAAAAATTAGTAAATATCTAATATTTATAAAAAAATACTCTTAAAACTTCTTTACTTAAGTGAGGATGTGAATTCTGAATAAATTAATTTTACAACTTATATAATTTCTAGTAGAGACCGGATCGATCTATAAATGAATTTGGTGTTAAAAAATTAACAAAATAAGCCTAGATAAATTCGAATTAGACTATTTGAAAAAGTTAAAGCCAAGTAGTGTGAAATTTAGCCAAAATTATTATTTTGGCAATAACTTACAAATTCGAACAAACTTATGCATATTCGTAGATAATTTTATGCTCTATCTTTGACACCAAAGCTGATTGTATATGTTTCGTTTAAACCCAGTTATAACGTGGCCCGTAAATGTCGTTGTGCTCACCATAAAAGTTCATTCATATGCAGGTTAAAATCAAAATGAAAAAAGGGATGGAAAGCATAGAAAATATATTATAACTTATGGGATTTTCACAAATTACTGCTCTTCTCAGCCCATCTTCCACCTTTGGCGAGCTGACATTCGGCGCAGAGGACACTGACACTGACCATTGTTTGCCCAATTACCAGTATGTACAATTGGGGTACAGATCGCACCTGGCCACAACCCTGTTCCGTATCGAAACACAGCAGGACGGACACACAACGCATAAATGGGATTTGGAAGGGTAAGGATACTGTGGACGTTCCAAGTACTAAGGAGGTCCAGCGTTGCTTAACTTGCCAATCGGACGGGATGGCGTGTTTTCAACGCGGTAATTTAGTAAAAATTACAATTATTTAGAGTAGCTAATTTATTTTATAAAATCATTTTTAAACTTTAAAATTGTTCAAAAATTGATTTTAGACAAATTTTAAATAAGCCCAAATATTTCAAGGGTCAACAAATCAGCAAATTTAAGTCAATCCTTTTGGGCCGACAGTTCCAAAATTTGGCACAATAAAGTGCAGTGAAAAGCTCAAAATACCTTAAGTTGACCTCTAAAAGGTGAAATTTTACTAAATTTCTATTCCATTTTAAGTACCACCCTTTGCTGGCGGTACAATTCCAATTTATTCCATAATCCATACCACTGAAATTCAGGGTAGGATTAAATAACTACCTCAAGTTTAGGTAATTAAACCGAAGATTGGTGCACAAAGGCGGAATTCCATGTTCTACATGGTGCCGTATCTCATAGGTTGTGTCCCTTGCATGGAGATCTGACTATCCCTGTCTTCGCCGTTATAGTTGTCAGCCTCATCTCACTATCTATCCATCTTTCACTGTCTGTACTCTCTCTTCAAATCACACTATCTCATCTCTTTGTCAATTTTTCCATCCCCATTTCGTGCATTTTCATTTTCTACCTAATCGCTTACGACCATACCGCGTTGAAAACACGCCATCCCGTCCGATCTGGCAAGTTAAGCAACGCAGGGTCTCCTAAGTACTTGGAACGGAAACGTCCTGGGAATCGGAGGTGTTGTAAGTTTTTTTATTTTTTTTAAATTATATTTTTATATTTTTCAACAATTTTGCTTATTTTAAATTTTTATAGATACTTAGCGGTATTCATAAAATATCACATACAACTCATAATCTCCAACACATTCGTGCCTATTTAACACTTCTCCAGCGTGTAATTGATTTTGATGACGGCGAACTTTTCCCCATTTTCAAAATAGGCATTTTATAATAAAACTCAATAGAATCACTAATTTCTTCATAAGAATTGTTTCTCAATGGAATAAGCTCCCAAAAGAGGTTATGGAAATCAATAGTACAGTTACATTTAGGAAGGCCCTGGAAATTTCAGATTTTGGTGGGGTTGATTTCCCTTCAATATTAATTGTTGTATATTTTTTTTGTTTTTTTTTTGCTTCTTTTCCCCTCTATTTTCACATTATATATTTATTTATTTTTATGTACCTGATAAATAATTTGACAATTTTATTTTATTTTCACCACTATTAGTGTCCGATGGCGGCTGTGGCTTGACTGAATAAATTGTAAATTGTAAAAAACATAGATTACATTTTATGCATAAAAACTTTTATAAACTGCAGATGAGACCAAACATTCTCATTCACTATCCACCAACCTTCGTCGTCTGAACTACATTATAAATACAAATAAAAATTATCATTTTAATTTTTTAGATCAAAATTTTTTGGACGCCGCTTTAACTCTGATTTTAAAATTAGAACAGTATAAAATTCAAAAGAATTGGACTTTAGTTTTTCAATGAGTTCCATCTTAATATAATTGATATTGTTTTGTACTAGGGCTGTACAAACCCTGAAAAACCGATTTTTTCTACGGATTATACATGAATTATTCCGCAAAGATGCGGACCCAAAATCTATGCAAAATAAAAGGTCAAAGTGCCCTTATAGGTTATTATAAGACCTCCAAAAACACCTGAATAAGGGCAATTTCTATTTTTTTTTTCTAAGAAATTTAATAATAATAATAATAATAATAATAATAATAATAATAATAATAATAATAATAATAATAATAATAATAATAATAATAATAATAATAATAATAATAATAATAATAATAATAATAATAATAATAATAATAATAATAATAATAATAATAATAATAATAATAATAATAATAATAATAATAAT
>LDKF01000065.1:29022-52585 GCA_001026735.1 Rotylenchulus reniformis | reverse complement strand
GATCGCAAAATGGATTTATGTAAAAATTAATGCTAAAATACCTTATGCTAATTAAATAAACAAGAAATATATATTTTCTACTTTTTTAAATGATAATATGTATAGGTATATGTTACGCCTTTGACCCCGTTGACAATAGTAATAAAAGAATATTTATTAGTCAAAAATGGGGGACAATTTATTGGCGTAAATAAATCAGGGAGTTCGGGTAGTGGAGCAAATGGGAGCGAAGTAAGGAAATTGGAAAGTGATTTGTGGAAAACAATGGGAAGTAAATTATGGGAAGGAGGGGAAGGGTCTACAGTACCTAATCGATAATGGGGAAGGGATGGGTCAAAGACACATGTGATCATTGGATCGGGTCCCACCCGAACACCTCCCCTTTTAAAAGGGTTTCGTCCTTCCTTCCTTCTGTTCATCATCCCGGCGAGTACCTCCGCGGTGGACGGCGGTTTCGCTCAGGGTACCGTCTCTGTTCCGGGGCCGGTGGCGAAGCAGGTCGTTCCATCTCAGGTTCCGGTTGAGCATCTCAGGTTCCGGTTGAGCGACCACTTCGGGCTCGCGTACCGCTTCCGGTTCCATTGCCGTTCCCTTGGCCACGGGGAGTCCAAAGTCCTCGTTGAAAATGTCCAGCTGCTCCCGGTCCGTTTCATCGGTATGGCGATCCAACAGCTGGTTCGCGTGGAACTTACCTGTTGATCCATCCGGGAACGCGATGGTGTACATCACTCCTCGGCATTCGGACACAAGGCCAGGGCGCCAAGGCTGTGAAAGTCGATGTCGCGCGAAGACTTTGGCTTCCAGCTCAAAGCTTCGCGGCTTTGCTCCATGTCGCCGGTTGAACTGCCTCTCCATGGCTTCATTGCGCACCACCAGCGGGCGTGGCTTTGGCCGCAGCAGATCCAATGTAGTGCGAAGTTTCCTTCCGTAGAACACTTCAGCAGGACTCTTGCCGTCAGGCAATGAATCACATGGCGTTGTCCGGTACGTAGCCAGGAATGTGTCCAGCACATGCGATGCTCCCTCCCCTTTTAATTTCCGACACGTCCGCTTGAAGATATCTACAAACCGCTCAGCCTGTCCGTTGGACATCGGATTGTAGGGCGCCGAGAACAGATGTTCAATGCCATTGGATGTGGTGAATTCCTTGAACTCTTTCGATGCGAACTGCGTCCCGTTGTCGCTGACCAGCGTTTCTGGGATTCCATGACGTGCGAACAAGTAACGCAACTTGTCGATTGTCGTAGTTGATCCAGTTGAATTCATGGCAAAGATTTCGGGCCATTTGGAGTAGGAATCCACGACGACAAGATACATTTTTCCGAAGAATGGACCGGCGTAGTCCATGTGTACTCGTTTCCATGGTCCGTCCGCTTTCGGCCATGAGTGAAGTTCGGTCTTCACCGGCTGCTTCGCTTCAGCGGCACATGGGGTGCATGACCGTACCAGGTCCTCGATTTGCTGATCCATCTGTGGCCAGTACACATGCTGCCGCGCCAGGCTCTTCATTCGCTTCATTCCGGGATGTCCCTTGTGTAATAGCTGAAGTACGTCCTTCCGCAGTACTTCAGGCACCACTACTCTATCCGCGAAGAGTAGGCATCCATCGACGATGGTGAGCTCATTCTGGCGACGGTGAAAAGCGACAATGTCCTCTGACATTGCTTTCTTGTGTGGCCACTGCGTCCGGATACCCTTCATAACCGCCTGGATCGTTTCATCCTGCTCGGAGGCCTTGACTAGATCTGCGAAGCTGAGTGGCAGCTGCGTCAATACAGCGTTCAGAGACGGTTGTCCTGAATTTGCAGACAAATTTGCCACAATGACGTCGTCTTCCGGGTTCGGCGTCTTGGCGATGAGTCGCGACAGAGCGTCGGCTTGACCAAAATCCAACGTGTTTTGATACTCGATGTCGAAGTCGTAGGCCAGTAGTGTCAACGCCCAACGCTGCAAGCGATTGGCGGAACAGGCTTTGATCCCCTTCTTGCTGCCAAAGATGGTCAGCAGCGGTTTATGATCCGTTTGTAGCACAAAGTGCCTCCCATAGAGGTACTTGTGGAACTTCTTCACTGCGTAAATCAGCGCCAATCCCTCCTTTTCGATCTGCGAGTAATTCTTCTCCGCAGGGGACAGGGAACATGACGCATGGGCGACTGCTTTCATGCTTCCATCAGCAAACCGATGAGAAATCACGGCCCCGATTCCATGCTCGGATGCATCGGCGGACACGATGATCTCCTGCGATGGGTCGTAATGAGCAAGAAGCTGATCCGATTTCAGGAGCTGGATGATCTTCTCGAAGGCTTCCTGACATTTCGAGGACCAGGCCCAGACCGCATCCTGTTTGAGCAAGTCATCCAATGGCTGGCGGATGAACCTCATGTTCTTCACGAACTGCTGGTAGTGGTTAATCATCCCCAGAAATGATCGCAGTTTTGGCACATCAGTTGGCACAGGCATTTCTGCAATTGCCTGGATTTTCGCTGGATCCGGACTTCTTCCGTCCTTGTTGACGATGAAGCCAAGATATTTGATCTGGCTCTGGAAGAAGGAGCACTTCTCTGGCTTGACACGGAATCCAAACTGCTCGATTCGCCGGAAGACTTCTTCCAAGTACTTCCGATGCTCTTCCGGATCTTTGCTGACGACAATGACGTCATCCAGATATGCAACGGCGAATGACAGTCCCGCCAACATGTTGTCCATGATTGATTGAAAGATCCCTGGAGCTGACTTGACTCCGAAGGGTAAGCGTTGATACTGGAAATTCCCGAGATGAGTGGCGATTGTGCACAGCTCCTTTGATTTCTCATCCAGTTCAACCTGCAAATATGCGTCCCGCAAGTCAATTTGCGTGAAAACGCGGCCACCATTCAGCGTGGCAAAAATATCTTCGTGCAGTGGCAGGGGATGCTGGTGCAATAGCAACGCGCTGTTCAATCCGGTGGAAAAATCCGCGCAGACGCGTGCTGACCCGTTGGCCTTCCTGACGACCACTATGGGTGCGGCCCAACGAGTATGATCCACGGGCTTTATGACGTTTATGTCCTCCAGGCGCTTCAGCTCAGTCTCCACTACCGATCTCGTATTGTACGGAGCGGGGCGCGGCCGACAAAACACAGGAGACGCGTCTGGCTTCAGCTCCAAATGCGCTTTAGCCTTTCTACAATGTCCGAGTTCGGCCTTGAAAACTTCCGGAAATTTTCGCTGAAGTCCGTCGAGGACATCAGTTCCAGCCGAGGATTCCTTCCGCTTGATCTGGTTGATTTGCAAAGCGGCGGCCACACTCTTGCGGACATCCTGCATTAGCCCAAATGCATCCAACATGTCGATCCCCAACAGGTTCAACGACCCTTTCTTGCACACAAAGAATTGCCCATGGTGCGATCGATCTCCAAAATGGAACGTCGCTTCTCCCCGGCCAAGCAATGTGCATGTGGAACCATCATGGTACCTGGCCTGCTCCTTGAATGGCGTCAGTCGCGGCTTTCCAATCAGCCGATGTGCATTTTCATTGATCACAGTGACTTCGGCGCCGGAGTCCAGCACAAATTGCACAGCTTTCCCATTCAATTTGACCGGGATCTCGATGAGCTTATTCAGCTGGTTAACCGAGTTAACCAGAACTCCACCGAGGACAATGCTGTTCATTTTCTTTCCTCCCTTCCCAGCATTTCGCTTCAGCCATTCCTGATGCTTCGCACACTGCGACTCGAGATGTCCCGTTTTGGTGCACTTCCGGCACAATGTCTTGGCATGGGAGCACTCATTGGGCCGATGCGAATCTTTTCCACATCGCCAGCATTGGATCCGCTGAGCTGGGATTGAATTCGCTCCTTTCAGCTTCGGCTGACTCTTTTGCTTCATCGCAAAGACCTTCTTCGGCACCGGTTGCTGCTCGAGGATGTTCGCTTCGGCGATGGTCGACAGGTACATGAGCAGGTCTTCGACCACTGCATCGTACTTTACACTGTCGCCATCTGCTGCGAGCTTGGCCAAAATGCGCTTCCGAAGGTTGGAATCACTGGCGCTCTTCAGCGCAGTGAGCAGCATCAGGCAGCTGAATTGCTCTTCTTTGAGCTTTTTGAACTCAAAGTCCCGCAGCAGCTTCTTGTGCCGGTTGATGAAGGTGCGCAGCTCTTCGGTCGAATCCTTTGAAGCGCGCAAACACTCATATCGATCGATCCAGATCGATTGCGGCTTAGCGAACAGTGCCTTGAGCTGGCCCAGCGTCTCGTCGAAGGTGAAATCGGTCACACTTTTAGGTAGACACGACTTGGTGTACTCGGAGAATGCCGGCTCGCTCAGCTTGGTCATCAGCAATTTCACTTTGCTTTCCGGCGACAGCCCCGGCGCAGCACAATCAATGGCGAACTGGAAGCGCTCCAACCAGTCCGCAATGCTTCTGCTATGATCCCCATTCTGATCAAAGCATTCGACGTCCGGGAGGGTCGGAAGAGTCTGTGCTGGCTGCCGGTTCTGCTGCTGCATCAGCTGGGTGACCAATGCCTGCTGTTCGGCCAGCATCCGCGTCAGTTGCTGGATGGTTTGCTGATCGGTCATCCTTTGCTGGGTTCGCCGAAAATCGATTTATTTGCCGAAGTGTGGAAGTGAAGCGGAATTTCACCCTTATGCCCGCTTTGCACCTAGCAAAGGTTTTTCTGTCGCCTAGACAGGGGCAAGGGTGTTGTGTGTGGACGATCTGAATAAGTGTTGCCTAAACACTTAAACAGAAACACAAAATCCGAAAGTTGAGTTACGGCGAAATCCGAAGGAAATTTCCAGAAGAGACGAATGGCCGAAATCCGGTGAAGTTGCTACTGCAAATCAACAAATCCCAAAAATTTTCAAACCCACTTTTCCAGAGTCCGCCGAACAATCCAATTCTGTTTGGGCGTCGCCAATTGTTACGCCTTTGACCCCGTTGACAATAGTAATAAAAGAATATTTATTAGTCAAAAATGGGGGACAATTTATTGGCGTAAATAAATCAGGGAGTTCGGGTAGTGGAGCAAATGGGAGCGAAGTAAGGAAATTGGAAAGTGATTTGTGGAAAACAATGGGAAGTAAATTATGGGAAGGAGGGGAAGGGTCTACAGTACCTAATCGATAATGGGGAAGGGATGGGTCAAAGACACATGTGATCATTGGATCGGGTCCCACCCGAACAGTATACAAAATGCTATATATTAAATAGATATTGGTATATCAATATAAAATTTTATGATGGAAAAGAATAAAAAGTCAATAATACGCAATGAATTTTGGTCTCCTAAGTATGATGTAAAACTCGGCAAAAAATTTTGGTTGGGGAAGAAATAATCAGGCAAATAAATTATATAAGAACCAAAAATATATATTTTTTTTATTTAGTTTTCATTAGGCATTTTTTTCATCTTTTCATACAAAATCCATTTTGATACTTTTTGCGTAAGGACCTAGCACCGCCCTCTGGAGAGTGGTTGAAAAATACCCACCACTCTCCCCCCCCCCCCCTCGGGGCCTCATTAGAACAAATACGGTAATGCATTTTACAGCTTGGATAAAATCATATATTTTTCATAGATGAAGAAAATTGTGCAATTTGTCTTATGGAAATGGGGCCTGGCCAGGGAATAATCCAACTACCGCCATGCAATGTAAATGTGAAAAAATAAATTTATAAAAAAAATATTTCAGCACCAATTTCATGGCGACTGCATTTTTTCATGGTAATTCGAATTTTTTGTTCTCTAATTGCTTGAGATATTCCCAAAATACGGCAATCTTTTTTTACCCATTTTTTTAGTTTTTTAAATTTTTTCAATTCAATTTTTTAGTTTTTTTCATTTTTTTTCAATTACTTAATTAGGAGGCTGAACACGA
The DNA here is from genome assembly GCA_001026735.1 of Rotylenchulus reniformis. Lineage (NCBI taxonomy): Eukaryota > Metazoa > Nematoda > Chromadorea > Rhabditida > Hoplolaimidae > Rotylenchulus > Rotylenchulus reniformis. The sequence continues at coordinate 46,720 of LDKF01000065.1, read as the reverse complement.
TGCTAAATAAATTAAAATCGAGATTCGGGCCCAGCAACTTCTAGGATTTGAAAAAATATTTTTTAAATAATAAAGGTTTTCGAGACGGTAAAAACGAAAGATTACAAATACATAGTATTAAGAATTTTTGAAAATGCGAATAATATTTGGCATATCTTATTAAGAATAAATTTACTAGCCAATATATTGTTCAACCAAGATTATTTTAAATTGATCAAAAAATAAATTGATTAGGAATATAAATTTTTATTAATATATTTTAAAATTTTAAATTTTTTGTATTTTTTTTGTTAAAGATTAAAATTAATCAACTAAGGATTCGGCGAAATAACACTTGTCCATGTTGTCGTGCAAAAGTGCCACCTGAGTGGATAGCTGAAAATGTTGCTGTAACAGGTGAATTACAGGGGTATCCTAAAAATTTAGCACCAAAACAACTGATAATTGGACACCAACCAAAAACCGACAATTGAGCATCAAAAAAGTTAGTGGAATCAAAATACAATATTCAAAAAAGTCTACTTTTTGGTCCATTTTTGGTGACCAATTGTCCGGGACTCAATTTACAGGTCATCAAAAACGCCAAATGCATAGTCTAAACTGGGAATGCGCACGTCCCGCGGCGCAGGGAGTTGCTGAAATTTTTGGGTCCATTCCCGATACCCAACCCCCCGCACTCCCCCTATAAGGCCATAGTAAAAGAATGAAATCGGTGGGATTTACCACCGTTTCGTAGTAAAAGACTCCCCACCGATTTCATCCAAGAAATACCAAGGAAGGTAATTTCATCCAAGGAAGGTAGTAAAGCCGCTTTTTCGTCCCCGTTGATAATCCGTGTTCGGATCCGTAAAAAGAAACTACAATCACTCCGTGTTGGCATGCATCCGTCTTGCGGACCCAAATTCTGTACCCAAAATTATACATTGTAAGCATCCATCAAAATTTTGCGGAGCGGAGGACGAAATATCAAAAATTGCTAAATTTTTTGGACAGGAATTCGAAAAATCCAAAATCCCTTTGATAGGAATTTTTGACGATTTTAAATGAATTTTTACAAAAAAATTTTAATATCGTTTCTCAAGCCTCGAGAAATTTTTAGTCTCGATAGAATTTATTCACTACTGCAATAGAAATAATATTTTTTCAGATGATGAGGTCGAACAACAAATAGGGCTACAGGCTGAATGTCCAATATGTCTTGGTCGGCTCGACCCATGGACACCATATTTCTCGACCAACTGCCGAGTAATACAATTTTAATAAATTTTGATCTCTGGAAATTTTTCAAGAAAAATCAACTTTATGCAATAATAACTGTGGTTAAATTTTTATTCTTAAATAAGAAATTATATTCAGCAAAATAAATAGTCATTTAGATAAATTCGAATCCCCAACGAGGTACTTTCCTGCTAACGGGGTAGTGGGCACCATTGAAATTTTGTAGGTGTTCTTATGATTATATGATGTCATTTTTAACCTGATAAATCATCTTGAAAATTCATCGAACAAAAATGATTAAAAAATCGACTAAAATAAATGTTTTGATGGATTTATTTGCCAAATTTAGCATCATTTCCACATCGAATGCATATTAACATGGTATGTACATGGGTTTATTTATTTTTTCCAATTTTATAATTTTATAATATAGGGTCAGATCGGGACACCATATATGTCCGCTTTGTCGAGAAATCATGGATCCTTCTACACTGTAATGTGATTTTTTCAATCAAAAAAAAACAAAAAAAAACAATTTCAATTCAGGTTGTTGATATTCAGTGTAGGTGGCGGCTAGAAATCTCACATTTTGAAGTTACAAAAACAGATTTTATTTGTTATATAGATGGTTTATTTAAGATGATTTATCAAGTGCTATTGTGTTTGACAAATAGTGATATGTCTTTACAGAAATATATCTCTATAATATTAAAGCTCATAATATGATTAAATGATGAATGATGTAAATATCAAAAAATTATAAAAACATTTTAAAAACTATTTTACCTAATGTTCATTTTGGCATTTACGAGCATTTTTTAAAATTTTCTATTCATATTTTCATGGTCGAAGCAGGCCAGTCTAATTGATTTTAAAACTTATTAAAATTTCAGGGAATATAAAAAAAGAAAGGTTCTAACATTAATAGTTTATTTTGAAATACACAAGAAATTATAACCTGTATAAAGTTCAATGTAAAAAATGTAATCGTTTGAATAAATTTAACAATGAAAGGAATCGTTGGATGCTCACATCCTTTAGTGAATAATATTTTAAATATTTAAATGAACAATAAAATAATTTAAAAAATTACCTTTTGGAACCTTTGAAAAATCATAGAAATTTTTGTATTTAATTTAATTTTTGGATGTTTGGCCTGAAAATTTCTGATTTATCAGTTATATTTTATTTGTTTTTTCAGCAAACACTACCATGCATAGGCGCAAAAATTGTAAGTATGTTGTGAGCACTATTTTTTATCTTTTCTTTTAGTACAATTATTATGAAATTTTAAGATGAATTGTGTTGTGGATATGAGCATGATGGATATAAGATTCTCGTCACGTGTGACTATATTTCTTATTGGTATTCTTTCTCTCTTGTATCCCAGATCATGTAATTATTCCTTGTATTTCCTTCACATCTCCACCTATATAAGTGATCCATCTTCCAGCATTTGTCACTCTTCTGTTTTGCCTTCCATTCCCATTCCAGCTTCCATTCCTATATTCCAATACTATTCTATTGTCCTATATTCTATTCTGTTGTCTTCAATAAATTCTCCAATCGAGGACACAACAATTGGCGCAGTCAGCAAACAACCTCAAGGACAAGGACTATTCTGCAACGCAAATGGCACCTAGCAAGGATCAGCGACCGACGATCGACCGCCTTACGCAATTGCTGGAGCAACAGGCGCAGCAAGCGGCGCAGCAAATGGAAGCAATGCAGGCACGACACGATGCAATGATCGCCGAACAGCAAGCGATGATCACGCAGCTTCTGGTCAATCAGCAACGTGCTCAACCTCAACTGCAGCAAGTCGTCAACCAAAGTGCTCAACACGCGACCATCGCATCTTCGCTCGACAACCGCATCGGCAGATTCAACTATGATCCTGATGGCGGATGTACATTCAATGCCTGGTATCAACGCTATGGCAAATTCTTCGAGGAAGATGGCAAAGACTTGGACGCAGCCACGAAGGTTCGACTACTCGTCAGCAAGCTTAGTGATGAAGACTACTCCAGCTTCGCCGACAGCATCCAGCCCCAGCAACCAGATGATCTCTCATTCGAAGAAGCAGTGAAGCAACTGAAGGAATTATTCGACGACACCCGCTCAGTGTTCGTTCGCCAGTACGAGTGCTTCAAGCTGAAACAACGGGCAGATCAGGATGCCATGGCTCTGTTCAACCAAGTCAATGCTGCATGTGAAAATGCCGGATTCTCAGCATGTTGCAAGGAACAGCTGAAGTGCCTGATTCTCGTCACTGCACTACGTGATGATCTTCATGAGCTAAGACAGAAATGTCTGCAAATTCTGGAAGATGCTCGACGGAAGAAGGAAGACATCACTCTGAAGAAGCTTCGTGAAGCATGCCGGACGTTCTTGTCGGTTCGGACGAATGCTACGTTGCTGTCGCAGTCCAAGACGAAGTCAATCGACATCGACGCGATTTCTTCTTATCCAGAGCAATGGAAGCAACAGAAGAAGAAGAAGAACTTCAATCGTCATGATGCCGGAGGCTCAACTTCTACATTCAAGCCGTGTCTATCATGTGGACAAACGGGTCATCGACGTGAAGATTGCAAGTTCCGAGACGCCACGTGTCATCAATGTCAGAAGAAAGGACACATCAAGGCCGTCTGTCAAAGCAAAGCAGTTCAAGAGGCAGACAAGACGCCCACTGCTACAGTTCAAACTGTGATCGTCAGTTCGACCAACGTACAGCTCAAAGACGACCGCTACGTGTGGAAAGAACAAGTGAAGATCAACAACATTGGATGTCAAATGAAGGTCGACACCGGAGCTGGAATCACGCTACTTCGCACAAGTACTTGGAGGAAGCTCGGTTCACCGAAATTGATGCCTGCGGAAGTCACGGTCAAGGACTGCACAGGACAAGAATTTCCACTTGAAGGCAGGATCAAATGTGAAGTACAGCTCGAGGATCAACCAATTCAGAAGCTCGACGCCTACGTCAGCAACACAGTCGCTCATGACTTACTGGGAGTACCATGGATCCGAGCGCTCAACCTCAATCTTCAAAGATGGTTCGACGCAATGCACAAATCTAAGACGGAAGATGTGACTCCAGTCCAATATTCAGAAGTCAGCATCCGAGAGGTCAATGTGCAAGCAGCTTCGATGCAGAATTCTTCAGCGGATGCTTCTACAATGCGTCATTCCGAATACAACGTTCAAAAGAAGGCAGTCCCAAAGAAGATTCTTCGCACCTATAATTCTCAGTTCAAAGCCGGAGATCCAGTTCTTGTGCTCAACTTCTTTTTTAACTTATTTTTATGCTTACATATATTTTTTACTCTTCGGCTAAATCGATAAACTTGTATATACAATTATACATAAATAAAATATAATATATCAATAATATACAATAATATAATATCAAATATATAATATACAAATATAATCTAATAAATGAACATTAATTATTTACACCGTTACCCAAAATGGATCTGAATAATAAGAAGGCCAAATAGAAAATTTTTAACGATACTAATTCTTCTTGGTTCACTATGATTTTTTTTTACTGATTCAAATTGTAATAAAAACATCATTTGTTTGTCTTTAAACATACTTTATACTATAATAAAATTTAAGGCTTTGTTTTGGCAACTATAAATAGAAATAAATTTAATTGTTTTTAAACTTATCTTTCATCGTTTCTAATAAGAATGATTGAATTTATATATTCTTTGCAATTCAGAAATAATTTTGTTTAAATTTACAAATATAAATTTAGATAACTGTTGAGCCTTAAAAAAGATATCGAACCAGCCACAAAAAAATTAAATTAAGATTTAAAAATTCAAAATAAATTAACCAATACAACAAAAATCGAGTATTAATCCTGTTGTGTATTTGGGGCAATTTGTGGGAATCGAGCTTGAATATCCTTTTTGTTGAATCCAGACATCTACCACTTGGCCTCGTGGTAGATGTCTGGATTCAACAAATTCTTTGATTTGCTATGTCGTTTGAAAAAAATGCAGATGCCAGCGAGGGTGAGACGTTTTCTACATACTAATTTTTTTGAAATTTCTTTTTCAAAATCCGATTGAAATCATACCCATTAAGGAGTTGGAAATTCGAGTGATTGTTTTGTTTTTGTTTTTAGCTGTGCTAATTTTGTTCTTATTTTAAATTTTGAACTGATAAATTATTTTTATATCTCTGAGACCACTGGAATTTATACATTTCAAGGCCATCGATAAAATAACCAAAAAAAATTCTGATTTTCCTTACATTGACTGCTCCTAAAAGGTTTTTTATATAAATTTTACAGTTAAAAAGATTTATAATCGAATATTTAAACATTTATTGTCTTTCTTCATTTTTTCTAAATAATTTGACGACAACAACGACAACGCTGATGAATTATTTATATATTAAGATTGAATAAAAATTTTTATTTTGCCTTTATTTATGGGTTGTAGAAATGCTGTTATCTTTTTTATGCCTTTAAATTGTCTTTTTTCAACCCGTCGGTTTTCATTAATTACGGACATGGATAATTCATCGGTTCAATATTTCAATGAGATTGATTTTTATTAAGGTTAGAATTATTATTTTTTTACTAGATTTTGTCTAATTTTGGGGAATTCGGAATTTATATGTGGTATTCAAGTCTTTTTTAAATGTATTTTGATGCAAATACAGATTATTTAATTATGAACTAACATTTATTTACATTTTAACTTCTCCAAGTTTAACATCACAAAAATACATTATAGAAATATAAAAAACTGTTAAGAGAGAAAATAAGACATAAGTAAAATAATTCGAACTCTTTTTCAAAGGAAAAAGTGATGAAATTCCTAGAATATGGAAAACATCATTTATTTTGCCAATACACAAAAAAGAGCAGAATGAACCAATTAATTATCGTTTATATCACCAACTCTAAAGGGTTTTTGAATGAATTTTAGGTCCTAAAATTACTGAATTTTTAAATAAAAAAACTTTTTTAGCAAAGAAAATTTGGCTTTTTAAGGAACCGATCTACAACAACCCATTTTTTTGGTCATGTTAGATGAATTTTATGATTTTATCCAAAAAGGGAGTAATATTGATGTAATTTATATAGATTTTAAAAAGGCTTTTGATAGTGTCAAACTCCTTCTTCAAAAGATTAAAAATATTGGTATTAGAAGAAATTTCTTAAGTTCATTGAAAATTTTTTATCTGACCGCTCATTTAAAGTGAAAATTGGTGAAAATTATTCTGATTCTTTTTCCCATCCATTCTGGAGTACCCAAGGTCAGTCTTTGGTCATTGACCAAAATGACCTGACCTGACCATGACCTGACCTGACCTGACCGGGATCTCTGGTCAGGTCATTCCGGTCATGACCACAACCCCTGGTCAGTCATCCGGTCATGACCAGAAATCGAAAAGGTCATGACCGGCGGTCACTGACCGGAATTGGCGAAGTTCAATGATTTTTTGTTTGAATTTAATTATTTTTTGGCACGAATTCCCTAAATGTCTTTCTATCCATTGCGCTCTCTCGTTTTCTCTAACATTCTCTTCTCCACTCTTTCATTTTTTCCCGTCTGTTCTCTGTTCCCTTTGCTTGCTCTTCGCCTCTCTTCCCCATTGGCGCCCGTGCAAGCATGGGATCCAGGGATCCACCCATAATCCCGCCAACCCAAAAGTCCGCCAAGTGGAAAAGTGCCCAAATTTTCATAGCCTCGTTTTTTTAACCTCGATTTTTTTCCCTCTTAACTAATCGAAGTCTCATCAGTGTTTTCAAAAGTTAAAAGTCTTTTAGCGGAATTTTTCAAGCTATCACGGGGCTTCGATTTTTCTAAATTTTCAAAAATTCAGAGGCTTGAGTTTATTTTCATAAAACTAACTATAATTAAATACAAGTAGGCCTCGGTTTTTAAAAATTCTATCGGGTTTTTGCCCGATTTAAAAAGTTTTCTAAGGCCTTAGAATTTTCGATTTTCAAAAAATTTCTATGAGGTTTCAAAAGTCTTGTATCAAATTTTAACTGCCTAACAATTACAAATTTTGAAAAATTACAAATTTTGAGAAAATTTCGAAAATTTTCATTCAAAAAATCGATCGATTTTGTTAAGAAAAATGGTCTAATTTTCAAAAATTTCTCCGGCAGGACCGCCGACATCCATTAATACAGTGAAAGTTTCATAAAAAAATAAAAACTACCTTAAGTAATGGTCATTTTTCTGAAAATCATTCGAAATCTGTTGAAAAGATTGTTTATTTATTTTTATTGATGAAAAATTTGCCTTTTGACCAACCAAAATCTTATAGTAGATTTTGACTTCGATATACTTGTTTATTAAGAACCATGGGAGTTGTCAGCCCTGATCTAATTGAAAATCAAATAATTCGTTTTTATATTGATCTATTTGGTTGGTTTTCTTCTTAAAAATATTTGCACAAATATAATTTGAAATAAAAAATCTTAGAGAAAGTGAGAAAAAATTTCGGTCATTTTCGGTCATTTTTGGTCAGCTGACCGGATGACCTGACCTGACCTGACCGGAGGGTCGGTCATTGGTCAGGTCAGTCATTTTTGAATGACCGGGATTTTCGGTCAGGTCAGGTCAGGTCATCGGGCCAAAAAACCCGGTCAGGAAAACACTGATGCGTACTCTTTGCCTTTTTAGTTCATATTAATATACTGATCTTTCTATTGCACTTTTTTGTGCCCAATTTAGGAATTACCGATCTCCAGGGTCAGCTTAAAATTTTTTACCAATATCTTAAGAAATTTGGGTTTTTGATGATGCTTTTTTCAAATTTTATAGAAATTTGGATCATTTTTTGATCCAAAAATGGGAGCGTCAGCACTCTTCCAATCTCCTATTTTATGAAACAATGATAAAAAACAACTTGTTTCTTCAAAATGTTTATCTTATCTAAAAGAAATATTATTCTTAATAATTGAAAAAATATTTCAAGCGCGAGGAATGGTACAGTATTTTTTATTTTCAAACTTACCCAAATCTTTCGAAACCTTTGAACAGCATTAATTAATAGTCTATATTTAACAAACCTGGTGACATTTTAATTTGTTTTCTTGTGATAATTGCATAAAGACTGGTTCCGACCTCTTCCGGTCCCGATTTTTGCAAAAATTCCGGTTCCGCTTAACAGTCATTTTTTTGCGGGCGACAAAGATGGAAAATAAAAAAGCTCCTCTGAAATCTTTTTACAGTGTGTCTTATTTTTCATTTCTATTCATGCATTTTATTTGATGTTGTCCATTTTCGGAATAAAAATATTCCATTTTTGATCAATTACATGAAATACAAAAAAGTCACAACTGCACACATGGTTCAACAACCAATGCCAAAAATGGCTGGTGATACTCACTTTCACTTTCCTTTTTGGATCTCGACACACTGATATGATACAAAAAATAGTGATTAACTTTGGAAAAATGCCAAAAATGGCGTGTCATTGACTTGCACTTTCCATTTTTGGTGTCTATTTTTAGCCATTTTTCATATCCATTTTGTCCCATCAATCAACCTTTTTCCTGAACAGCAGAAGTTTTGCTATAAAAGCACCCAAAAAGATGGCAAATTCAATCCATTCTTCATTCTTTCATTCATTCCTATATTCCTAAACATTCCCCGAACAACAATTCTCTGAAAATGTCCTCAATTCAGCTGCGCTTTTTGTTTGCTTTCGTCTTGCTGATGCTGATGTCGTCTTTTATTGCTCTGCACGGCGTCGATGCAGGTGAAACCGTGTTCCAAAATATGAAAGTGGAAATGTGTAAATTTTTACAAAACTCCAAAAGCCTTTTTTGGAACAATGTTAGAGAAATATATCAAAAGACAAAGAAAGATAAAGAAATTTTGTACATAGTTGAAAAAAATTCAGAAAAATTGCAAGATTTTTCGGAAGAGCATGACAAATTTTGTCAAAAAATCGGGTTTAATTTTCTACATATTTTTTTTCGGGGAAATGATAGTACAAAAAAATTTTCCGGAATGTGCTAAACTTGTTTCACATTTTTTCAATGTCCAAAGGGCGACCAAGTTTGGTCGCACCGGTGAAATTTATTTTTTTTCTCCCACAATTCATAAATTCAGGCTGCGATGACAGTGACAACCAATCTGCGGCCGACTGTCCAAGAGGCTGTTGCTGGCACGGCACCTACTGTGGTTACTGCTAAATTCTGGCGAAAAATGATCCATTTTTGTGTTTTGAGAGTCTTTGGAGATCAATGCCCCCACCATCTACATTCTACTAAATTGATCATTTGCTTTGTACGATTTAAAAAGTTAAATTGTTAAAATGCATTTAACGCCTTTATGGTCCGAAATTATTTTAAAAATGAAAAAATTTATTTTGTTATGGAGAAAAGGGCATTAAAGAAAAAATTTAATTATTATTTTTAATTAAAATTAAAATATATATTTTAATTTCGCTTCTTTCATAAAGCGAATATATAATAACAAAAGGTTCGAAATTTTTTCGAAATTTTTTTTTATTATTTGTTTCATTTTAATCAAATAAACCATTATTTAAGATCATTTTCCGATGAGGAAATTGAATCTTCCTCATATCTTTTTTGTAACTGAATATTTTATTTTTTTGCGAGCCTTGGATTCTGGTATTTTAAAATCAAATTTTCAAAGGTTTAATGAAAAAATCATTTTCCAACATTTTACGGATTGCAAAAAGAAATGATCACTTTTTTAGCATTTGCAATTCATTTTAATTAATTTTTATATCTATTTAAAAATCAAAAATTTAAAAAAAACAGACATGAAATAAATAAAATTGCAAATCTGCAAAAAAAAATGTGAAAAAACGAAAAGGCAAAAAATTGAAATTAATTGCTGCTAATTATATTTGAATGTATTATTATAATAAAAGATAAATTTGATGTTAGATATGGTTTTTAACTCTCTCAGAACGCTCTCAGAACTCTCAAAACACTCTCAAAATAGCCTAGATGCCGCATTACTTAAAAAATTCAAAATGAACGCGTCAAAAATTAGCATAAATAAAAATTTACGGGAAAGACATGCAAACTAAACAAATACAAATATATTTATTAAACGATATAATTTAATACATATTTGCGGATTTTTTACAATTTATATATGTTATTTATAATGTAATTATTACCATCCTTTTTCATCTAACATTCTGCACTATTTTGCATTCTAAAAAATGATATTTTCTAGCATATTTAGTTCTTTTAATTAGATAAATCTATAGGGAATCATTGTTTTATTTTAAAAATAATACTCCATAATAGTGAGTATTGGCGATTCCAGTGGTTTTTAAGTTTTTTTTTAAATATTTTTCATAAATTATTTTCACTTCAATTATTCGGTAATTATTTCTATATCTCTTGTATGTTGATTTTGCCTAGGCAACATGTTGGCAACATGCTGGCAAGCTGGCAACATGCCTGCTGGTCATCTTAATCAGTCTCATCAGCTTGACCAAAGCCGAGCACAGATGTCCACGGGCAGCTGCGGGCGCAGCCAAATGCATCTTTAACACGCACTGCATTATCACATGCCAGAACTAGGGTTGGACGGAACCGGGACCGGTCCGGGACTCCCGGTCACCCCGGGACCAGAGTCCCGGTTCCGGTTCCGGTTTTTAAAAACCGGGATTTCCCGGTTCCGGTTTTTGCGCCCGGGACTGACCGGGACTGAAAATGCACTCCTAAGAATGGCATTTTTGACGAAAATTTGAATTTTTTTGGGTTGATTTTGGAGTTTGAAGAAAAATTGAAATTATTTTTCGACTCGAAAGTAATTTTTTTAATGGAGAAATTTCCTTAGAAAAATGATTTTTATTCGTCTTAAAATGCAAAATTTTCCCGCCCCTCCAATTATTATCAAATTGATTTTTTTTCTTTCTTCTATGATACTTTATTTCAGGGTTTTGCACGAATACCCGGGTACCCGGGTACCCGCGGGTAACGGGCGGGTAACGGGTATGATTTTAGAAAATCTGACGGGTACGGGCCGGGTACGGGTATCACCTTATACCCGCGGGTAACCGCAATTTACCCGCATTTTGAAATGCACCCCTAAGAATCGGGTCTTGATTTGAATATTTTTCGATGCAATTTTTTTCTAACTGTCTGCCATCCACATTATTTCGCTTTTTCCCCTCCCATCCTTTGCCTTAAATGTTTATATAGCACTGGTGAAAAAGAGCGCTGCACCCCTAAATCTCCGAAGGACGAAATGTCCATTGCGCTAGAGTTCAATAGATCCCAGCATCCCATATTCGTTGAACACGATGGCGGATTCAGTTTTTCGAAATTCTATCTTTTTTTCGAAAAACTGAATCCGCCATTATATCTAACACAGGGATTATTTCTAAAAATTTTCAAAATCAGAACATTACAATCAAAAATTGAGATTTCATGGTCAAAAATCAGAACACTTTGTAAAAAGCTTTAAAACTATCCTAAATCAATTTATTTATTTAATATTATTTCAAATATCGCATTTCTCACCACCCATGATCAATCCCAACAATTTGGGAAATGAATTGAGTAAATCATACACGGTCAGTGGTGTAGCCAGAAAAAAAATTCATGGGGAGAATGGGGGCGAGGATCACCGGTGTCCGCTATCGGGCCCGCTGGGGAAAATATTTTGGTTATATCAAATTTTCTTAAGGAAATTCACCAATTTTCTGCCTTTGGTGGAATTTCGCGTTTTTAGACCATCTTCTTATGAAAATTGATTAATTTTTTGCGTTTTATTGAGAAATTTTACGGCAATATTGTGGAGCCGGCGGCCCCGTTAGGGGCCACCGGAAAAAATTTTATAATTTCAGGCTTCTTCCTTAGAAAAATTGGTCATTTTTTAAATATTTTTTATAAAAATTTACTGGTCTGTGTCGGCGGTCCCGATAGGAACCGCCGGGTAAATTTTTGAAAAGGTAGTTTTTTCTTAAGAAAACTTGGTCACTTTTAATGGAATTTCAGTAAAAAATTTGAAAATCAGGACAAATATAAATTTCAATGAAAAATTTTCGGGACCAGTAAACTCCATGATTACCAAAATCACAAGACAATACATCAGAGGAAGGGCCATTTATTGAATCAACTGGATCAATTTCTTCGATAAAATCCTTTTCACCACAGAAAATCTCACAGTCCGAACTTCGAACAATAAGAAATCACCGAAATGTTGGCACAATCATTCCATAGTCCTATTTCGCAACTAATGCAAAACATAAAATTTGAGTGTTTTACGAAGATTTATAATTTAATTTAAATCTCTAACTTTTAAAAGGTTTTTTTGAATTTTTAGATTTTTTTAATTTTTCCCCAAAATGCGGGTAGGTACCCACGGGTGGGTATACAAAAAAATGTGACGGGTATGAAACGGGTACGGGTATTGTTCCCGCGGGTATAACCGGGTACGGGTACGAAATTTGTACCCGTGAGCAACCTTGCTCAAAATAATGTTAAATTAGAAATGAAACATGGAAATGAAATAAAAATACCATTATTGAATCAAAAAATTTAATTGAAGGTAATGACTTTTACCTATTTATTTTTTAGAAAAATTTGGCATGCCTTATTCTATTTTTGGCACAGAAAAATAAAATTATTCAGTGAGGTAAAATTTAATTATAATTTTTATTCATTAATTTTTATTCATTTTTTTATTTCCATTTACTGGTCCATTATTTTTTTGCTTCGAATCGTTTGAAGATGTGAATATCGGAAATTATTACAACGAAAATTTTCCTTTAGTAACGGATAGGATCGGTTGTTAGTTTTCAGCTTTTGAAAGTATTTTGGTGTTGGCGATCTGTCTTTTTTCCCTTGCTCTGATAATATTTTTGTTCGTTTCATAAATTGGACTCATTGACTATTCGAGGTAAAAAAAATAAATGGATCAGTATGTAAAGAAAACTGAAAAAATTCATAAAAAAATTATAATTTTTTAATTTATAGCATTTAATAATCTTAATATTACGAGCCAAAAAAAGTATTTTAGAAATTAAATATATATTTTTAAATAAATTTTCTTTATTCTAATAAAGGATTATTCGCAGTCCGAATTTACTCATTTTATTCTTATCATTTTTGAGCATATCTATAACCGAGAAATATTTTAATATTTTAAATTCTTTTACTTTGTAAAATTAAATTATTAAATGTTTAATTTGCAAATGAACGGTCGTTCATTCATTTTACATCTTTAAATTGAATTTTATAACCCATAGATAAATTAAAGTAGAAATAAATTCTATGGAGTATTATAATAATAAAGCAAGAAAATGGAGCATTTGAGCAGCCAATGAAAATTAGAATTAAAAATTTTAAAAAATATATTGTAAAGAAAAAGTGCACCCAAGCTAAAGAATACCGTATATGCTTTTTAAAATGGGCGATTGTTGGAGCGTGGGCGATTATCAAAGCGAGGGCGACTATTTTTCAACGTTATTTTGGCGTACTGACAAATTTGAAAAATCGCCTACAATTCATTGCCCGTTGTTCTAGGGTCGTTTCATCGCCAATTTTTTTCGCCCAAATCAATTTTTCGCAGGTCACAAATTTCAAAAATTTTCTCATCAAAAATTGAAAAAATCAGAGACCTAGGATTTTTAAAAAATTTTCATAGACCTCGGATTTTCAACAAATGAAAAAGGGCCTAAGGTTTTCAAAAAAAAATTTAGAAGCCTAGAATTTTCAAAAAAATCCTCTGAAAATTTTTGAAAATCTTAGGCTTATGAACTTTTTAAATCCTAGGGCCTCTGTATTTTTTAAAAATCATAGGCCTCTCTGTATTTTTTTAAGAAAATCATAGACCTCTTAAAAAATTTTTAAAAATTCTATGCTTCTGAAAATTTTTGAAAATCTTAGGCCTCGAAAAAAATTTTTGAAAATCCTAGGCCTCAAATTTTGAAAACCTATGCCTTTTATTTGTGGAAAATCCGAGGCCTATGAAATTTTTTTTTAAATCCAAGGTCTCTGATTTGGTTTAATTTTTGGATAAACGCCCATGGGCGATTATTGAAGCGTGATCGATTATCAGAGACTGGGCGATAAAAACAGCATATACGGTAACAATTAATATTTTTAGGTGTTGGGTCGTTTAAAAAAAGGCCCAATGTGGCCAGTTTGGCTTAAAACATTTTTTGAAGCTTGCTTGGCCAAAGATATTAAAAACCATTATGAAAAGGTATCGAGAATAAAATAATACCGAAAATCCGTTTTTTGGATATATTTCGAACTTTTGGCCGAATTTCGAGAAAATAAAAAACCAAAAAATAGAGCATAAAATTTTGCACAATGGCTTTGTGTTTTCTTTCCAATTAATAAAAGGAAAAATAATAAAAAAAATAATAAATTTTTTTATATTTCTTATAAAATGGATGAAATTAGTTTTTTTAATTATTCATTTTTAATAAAAATTTCAATTCGTAAAAAATTGTCCCTGAAATTTAAGAAATATTCTTTTGTGAAATGACTCATAAATCACATTAATCATTGCAATCATAATAAAGCATAAAGAACATTGTGACTACCAGGCAGCAATAATAACAACTGCACAAGGTCTCATATTTGCATTTTCCGCCTGGCAAGAACTTGAACGCATGATGCTTACGTTAAAAAATGCATAGTTAGAAAATTGCTTTTAGTTAAAAATGCAAATCCCTAAAAAATGCAAATGATTATATTAATTAATAATTAATAAAATTATAAATATTATTTTGTTTAAAACAATAAATAAAAGAATGCAAAAGACATAATAAATTTCATATTTTCCAGACAAAATATCATTCCTCCAAAGACCACGGATTAAATCAAGACTAAGGTTAAGCCAAAAGCACAAATGAAAAGAAGACCAATTCAAAGGAAGATATGGTTTTTAATTTTTAAAGATTATGATGAGATTGACGTATGGTCAGATTAAAACTAGAGTTGAACATCTGGTTTTGATTTTGGTCCAGATTTTGGTTTTGGTAATCCTGTTAGACGCCTTTGTATTCGTTTTTTCAAAAATATTTTTTTCTAAAAAATTAATTTATCCGGAATTAAATCCTAAACCTTTGTGAATTTCTGCATCGAATGAATCAAAAATTTGTGTTTGAATTAAAATCCAAGTAAAATGCCCTAAGGATCACTATCTAAAATTCCGGAGGTGGGCGAGCGGGTAATAGTCAGTTATGGCTGGAGAAAGGGGGAAGATTCAAATTTTAGAGGAAAATTTTTTTCTGTATGATTATTCTCTGTAGATGTGGGCCTTGATTTGGTCTTCTTTTCATTTGTGCTCTTGGCTTAACCTTAGTCTTGATTTAATCCGTGGTCTTGAGAGGACATGATATTTTGTCTGGAAAATCTAAAATTTATTATGTCTTATTTATAGTTTTAAACAAAATAATATTTATAATTTTCTTAATTATTAATTAATATAATCATTTGCATTTTTTTAGGGATTTGCACTTTTTTTAACTAATGCGACTATTTGCATTTTTTAACTAACGCGTAAGCACGGAACGCACACACAACACACTTGTTTAAAAGTAAATCACAATTAGATTTAAAATCCCCGTCCTTGAACAAAATAGAGATGAAATTATTTGGAAAGAATTTGTAAAAGCACCGCATCTATTTTTTAAAGAATTTTGGCCCAATTTCTATGAAAGGCAAAGCTAAACGATTCCAAATTTTATTCCATCGAAGTAGAAAACGGGGTTTTTAATGAAGTGCTCATTTGTGTTAACTCCATCCGATACAGAGTCAATGAAGGTAAAGAAATAGAAAGGGTCATTCGGATCGGAGTGAATGAAGGTGAAAAAATACGAAAAAACACAAATGCGGCGTTTATGATGACCATCAGCCCATTGGAAAATCCTATTCAATGACGCCGCATTTGTGTTTTCGTATTTTCTCACCTTCATTCACTCCGATCCGAATGACCCTCCTATTTCTTTACCTTCATTGACTCTGTATCGGATGGAGTGAACACAAATGAGCACTTCATTAAAAACCCCGTTTTCTACTTCGATGGAATTTCACCTGCTTCATTAAATTGCGAAGCAATTTTCTACGTATTTTCTAAAGTATAAAAATCGATTTTGAACTTTTTTTGAGTCGATTGTAAAATTTTTACAAATTTACAATTCGAAATCGCAATTTACAACTACAATTACAATGCTTTTCGAAAATCTGATTAAGCCATTGAATTTCTCGCAAAAAGTTGACTACTGGATGATAAAATTTCGACGCTTCGCGCGCTGGAAATAGGAGTTTTATTTTTATGCGGACGGACGCACGGAGAAAGAGTTTAAACTGTTTTTTATTTATAACTTTTTTATTTTTAAACCAAATCAAAAGGTATAAAAAGCATTTCTACTCAGAACAATATGGGGAATTTTATAAAAATAAAAAGAAGCAAGCTTTATCTAGATTTTAACTTTTTATATCGATTTTAAATTTTCCCACCCTTGCTCAACCTGGATTCGAACACAAATGACCTAATGAACACAAATGACCAAATGACCTTCGGCCGGCTCTTAATAGTAAAAATAGCAGTCAATTTTAAGCAATACCCTTAACCCCTTAAAAGACAGCAAATTTAATCGGCAGTTGACACTAGAGACCGGACCAAGACAAGATTTTTCAAGATTTAACAAGAATCTTGAATCAAGAATCTTGAAAAATCTTGAAACAAGATCTTGATTGAACCTTTTCTAATTTTTTCAAGGTTGTTCAAGAATCAAGATTTTTCAAGAACCTTTAGTCCGGTCTCTAGTTGACACCACCAGACATTAGGGTTGATGTACATATAATATATTAAGGTGCTAGGGCGTTAAAAAAGTGTTAAATGCAAATGCTTGGCCGAAAACTTTTTTAAGACTTGTTGGTCATAAATAGCGGGAAAAAAAGACTAGGGGAAGTAAAAGAAGAAAGTCTTGGATTGTCAAAAAAATGAGATAGAAGATGAATTTAAAAAAAAATTTAATATACAATCCCGGAGGAAAATATAATTATACATCCCGGAAATATAATTATACATCCCAAAATTTTTAAAAAATTTTCAATTAAAAATTAAAATTTTTTAAGTGAAATCAGGCCCGGCCCGGTGGACTACTAGGCCCGGGCCGGTCCGTGCCCACCGCCCTGATTTTGCCTACTTTGAGAGCGGACAATACATGCTTGTACGCTTCGTAGAATGCTGATTATTCGACGAGTGAAAATTCCATTTCCGGGTGGGTGTCTGGCAGTCGATGGGTTTGCTCGTCATCGAACATTGTCAAACAATTTGCCCAGTTTTGGCCAATTTGTCCCGATCAGTGACAGTTCCGAAGATGAAATGATTCTGAAAATGATCGGCAAAAAAGCAGACGAGTGCACCGAACATCAACCGCTTGTGCTCCGACTCATGCGAGCACGCTAAAAAAGTCAATAGCAATTTTTGAGTTAAAACGTATTGTCGTACCAAGGGCGTAGCCAGGAGGGGGG
>LDKF01000065.1:0-28922 GCA_001026735.1 Rotylenchulus reniformis | reverse complement strand
CACTCTCTCCCGTCTCTCTGCACGTCCCACACTCTCTCGCCCCTTCTCATAAATCACTTTCTCTCTCTCTCACTGTCTGGCGATCCGTCGTCGGCGGGGCAAAACAACAAATAGTAAAACACACAGCACACAACAGTGACAAAGAAAGACACTCACTATGTATTGTTGAAGGACATCCCCTCAGTTTCGCTACCGCTCCGAGTCCCGAATGATCCGAGTACCGAATCAGCCATAACTTTTTTTTAAAGACTTGTTAGACCAAAACTTCAAATGTCAAATATATGCAGAATTTTATGCTCTACATTTCTGTAAATACGGTTTTTTCGAACTCCTTCGAAAAAATCGTATTTACAGAAATGTAGAGCATAAAATTCTGCATATATTTGACATTTGAAGTTTTGGTCTAACAAGTCTTTAAAAAAAGTTATGGCTGATTCGGTACTCGGATCATTCGGGACTCAGATAGGTAGCCAAACCAGGTTATGCAATCGTCGCCCAACCCCTAATAAGACGACGGACCGACTTCAGAATGACCAAATGTAGACGAGCGGCATTCGTATTTAATTGAAAGTTAAGAAATAAATTGATAATCAAATCAAACCAAAATCCGATATTTTTCCTGATTCGGAATCAGTTATTCGATTCATAGATTTTTGGGCTGGTCCGATCCGAAATACGGATATAAAACTTGAAAAAATTCTTTTTTTTTGTTCAATTCCTCAATTCCATCGCGTTAAATGGCCAATGCACGGTTTAATAGGTGCGGGCTTCTCAATAAAGAAAAATATTCTTGGCATCATAAGATTAAGCATTAAATTAGCTACGAAATATGTCTAAGCCAGTTCATATTGGCGAATTGAGAAAGGCAGAAAAAGAATTCTTTAAATTTGCAACTATAAAAAACATTAATTCCAATTAATTGATCATTAATTTTTAAAAAGAAACCCATCGATTAATTTGCAAATTAATCATTTTATATTTTAATATCCCAAAATGTTAAACCCAACCATACAATTTCCAAAATTAAGGCTAAAATAAATGCAGAAAGTTCAATAGATGAGTGGATTTTTATTATTAATTAAAAGTTCTGGAATTCCGATAATCTTCTTTTATTGTCATTGTGATTTTTTCATTTTCTAAAATTTATGGAAGCTGAGGAAGACTTTGTATAGATTGTAATTCAGTGTTTTTTAGTAAAATTATTTTCAAGAAATTCGAAAAATAAAAGTAAGCATTTATTTACATTGAGCACTTTTCAAAATCCTTTTTTTTAAAATAAAAAATTTTTAAAATTATTTTATTTTGTTATTTTTCGAAATTTTTATTAGTTCCAATGATAAAAATTACAATTTCAGTTTATATGAATGAATGAATTCAGGCGTACTCGACGTCAAGGCTGGGGCTCTGGCCGTTACGGTGGTCTGTCTTCTGGCTGCGGTTTATCTTCCGGCTTCGTTCTGCCTTCCGCCGCCGGCTACGGCCAGACTTCCGACAGACTTGTGGTCTGTCTTCTGCTGGTTCTGGTCAGACTTCCAGCTGCGGTCCATCTTTCGACTGCGGCCAATCTTCTGCCGATTTTGGACAGCGTCAAAATTCCGCCTATGGATACGGTCGGCAACTTCAAATCTCGAATTACGAACAGAGTTACGGCGGTTACGGCCAACAGAGTTCAGGTTATGGCCAATCAGGTGGCTATGGAGGATGATCCAAAAAATATAATTGTTTATTTATTGAGTGAACAAAAACCCATTTTATTAATGTTTTAAATCGCTGAATTCTATTTTTAAATTCATTAGCTTCTGTGTATTTCTTTATACATTTAATCAATTTATGTAAAACAAATCTAATTGTATATTAAAAGTTAAATAGTAAAAGATTAGAAAAATAGCTTAGAAAATATGTATACAATTCATTGATACCTTTTAAAATTCATATTTTGTGCTTTTTCCGGTTTTAGAATTCTCGGAATAAATTTTAGATTAGCCTTCTGTAGTAATAAAAGTTATGGAACGATCATATAGGATGTGTCCAATTTCCTGCGAAATAGATTATTTTGATTAAGATATATAAGATTATCAATGTTCACATTTAATTTCATCAAAATGTTTCCGAAAGTAAACACTTGTAAATTCTTACCAATTGATAAATTTAAGTCGGCATTGGAAATTTTTATGAAAAACCTATTTTTCAATATTTTCAAATATTTCGAAACTTTTGGGCCGAATTTCAAAAACTAAAAATATTAGAAGATAGAGCACAAAATTCTGTACAATTGCTTTTTATTACTTTGACCTAGTAAGCTTTAAATAAAAGTACCGTATTTCCTGTATTAAGTCCCCCTGCAATTAGTCTCCCCCTGTAATAGACCTCGTTTTTAGGGGTGTATTTTGTAGGGTAGCGCGGGATCGGGATCCCGGCCGGGATCCATTGCCGATCCCGGTCCCGAACGCGGGATCCCGAATCCCGAAATTCAAGATTTCAATCCCGGCCGGGATCCCGAAAATTTTTTGATTNGAGACCTTATCTAAAAAAATTTTAAAAAGAAAATTTTAGATGCTAAATTTTCTGAAGAACTCATTACATTTTCTGAACAACCTGAGGCCTCCGAAATTTTTTTGAAATCCAAGGCTTATGAAAAAATTTTAAAAACTCGAGGCCTCTGAAATTTTTTTGAAAACTCCAAGCCTGTGAATTTTTTAGAAAACAAGGCCTGTGAAATTCTTTGAGAAACCAAGGCTTGTGAAATTTTTTAGAAAAACCCAGGGTCTAAGAAAATTTTTTTTTGAAAAACTCGAAACTTCGGAAATTTTTTGAAAAACCTTAGGCCTAAGAAAATGATATAAGAAATGATAAAATATTGGTCATTAAAGTAAATTTTTGCCTTTTCATTTTTATTGCCCAAAAGATAAATGAACAATTGATCACTGCCAAAAAATATCACTGCCCAAGTGATCATTGATCACTGCCCAAATGATCGGCTCCCTTTCAACTTTGTCTAGTTAATGGATACGAAATTTTTATTTATTATTGTTTTCGACTTTTTGAATTTTTCTTTAAAAAATTTTACATTTTAAGCCATTTTTTGAAAATCCCGAAAAAAATTTCGGGATTTCGGGATAATCCCTATCCCGAAATTTGCAATCGGGATATCCCGATCCCGATCCCGAATTTTGAAAATCGGGATCCGGGATCGGGATCGACTTCGGCTAATCCCGATCCCGAAAATCGGCCGGGATCCCGATCCGATCTACTCTAATTAAATGTGAATTTTTTAGTGATGCCGCTCGTATCAAACGTGATCCCACATGCCAAACCACCCATGACTGTAATCCTGGCAGACAATGCACAGAGTTTGGTTTTTGCCACTTTATCAACGGAAGCGGAAAGAAACCAGTGGAGGAACAAGACGATGAATATATTGGTTTAAAAAACAATTTTGGCATATTATACTCCGAATATATAAAAGAAAAAGGCAATCGATATCGATCATAAGGAAAAAGAAATTAAAATTACGGTATAAAATTCATTCTAATTAGTTATTTTGCTGAAAAACTAAATTAATCCCTTTTTATCACCAAATCTGATCTAGAACATTTCAAATTTTCTTTGTAATTTATTTTTTTTCAAATCTTTTTAAATAGATGAAAAGATACAAATTAAAATTCTACAAATTAAAATTTTGATGCAAATTATTTTTTGACTAAAAAATAATCAATAAATGATTTCAACAAGTATAATTATTTATAGAGCAGAAAAAGTTTTTTTTTAAACGCGTAAGAATTTTTATATAGTTAATGGAAATTATTAGTAACAGAAATGATAATTAAGGTATAGTCAGTCAATCGCTGCCAAAATTTGAAAATGTTAAAAATATCTAATGTTATTAGTCAATCATTTTGGGATCCTCCTTTCTCGTCTATATCTTGTAATTAATTTTTTAATCATGTACAATTAAGAAGTGCGCCTAAGTTCAGTTCCAAAATTGTAACGTTACCTAATATTCACACGGTTAGACCAGTTACACTACCGTCTGATTAAGTTGAAATTTTGTATCCAAAAAGGGTGGAAATATTATAACTTTATTTTTTTCGCAGATCTTAATCTTTTTACACTGTTGTCTGAAGCAAATTTCAGATTAATCCAGGGTTGGTCACGGGTACAAATTTCGGACCCGTACCCGGTTATACCCGCGGGATCAATACCCGTACCCGTTTTATATTTTTTTAAATTTTTTTTTATACCCGCCCGAATTTCGAAAAACAAAAGATACCATTCGAATCAGCATAAAATTCTGCACATTTTTGCCTTTTATACGTTTTGTCTAACAAAAAAGTTTTCGGCCAGACTATATCTCGTGGCGGTTTTTAGCGGTAACGACCTAGCACCGAGTGCAGCGCTCTTTTTCTCCAGTGCGACATAAACATTTAAGGCAAAGGATGAGAGAGGAAAAAGTGAAATAATGTGGATGGCAGACAGTTAGAAAAAAAGTGCAGGAGAATCGCATCGAGAAAAAATTCAAATCAAGACCCGATTCTTAGGGGTGCATTTTAAAATGCGGACTAAATTGCGGGTACCCGCGGGTATAAGGTGATACCCGTACCCGGCCCGTACCCGTCAGATTTTCTAAAATCATACCCGTTACCCGCCCGTTATCCGCGGGTACCCGGGTATCCTGACCAACCCTGGTAAAATGGCATTATTTCCAGAAAATGCCTTTATTATACCCTAGCAAAAATCATTGATCAACAAAACAGAAATGTTCATTTAATAAAAAGGTTTTTCATGTAAATGGGAAAATTTTTGAATTCTATTCTAGTTTTCTATTTTTTTAGTTCGAAGAACTAGAAAAAAACTGGAGAAATTTTGGCTAGGTCTAGGTTCTAGTTCTAATTTTTCCTTTGATCATCAATAATACGCTAAAAATTTAATTAAATTTCATTTTTCCTTATAAAATATTTAATTATAATTCTGTTTGATAAAAAATTCAATGCCCAAATAAATACACCAAGGATGGGTGGCTTGACGGCCATAAATGGTTTGCCATTAAAAATGTTATTTGCCCGAGCAGCTTTATTTTGTTGTTGCTAGGCCAACGGTTGTGCCGATAATCATTGAAAAAAAACAGGCTAAAAAAATAAGGAAATGAGTTAAATGAGTTTGTTGTCAAAAATAGAACCAAAATTAGCTAAAAATTAGTCTAAGCATGCTCGATTTGTAATTATATAAAATCTCACAATTATATATCTTAGAAAATAATATAGTTGAAAAATTCTAAAATTTTGAGACAGGAAAAAATCTTGTCCCACGTTGGTCCCCATCCCCGCGGGGAATTCTCAACCTTAATTCTTCTAAGGATTGCCCATTATTTGTTGTTTTACAAAATTAGAGTTTTTTCAATTTTATAACCCATAAAATGCTACAAAAGAATTTTTACAATAAGCTCAAAAATAGCTCTTTTAAAAAACTGGCATAGCGGTGATGCCCAAAAAATAGATTAAGGTAAAAAGTCAATCATGATCAATTCTGATAGTCATTCTCCTACGCTGAGTTTCATAAGAATAAGTTGACGCTCGTCATCGACCCATTGAACCTATTGATAGGTGAGCAGAGTTCTCTGGTCAGTTTGTTGAACTAGAGTTGCATAAATCCCCGCGGGGACGGGTCGATCTCAAATTTTGATAAACTTTTTGTTAAATGACATGAGAATTCGAGTTTTTAATCGCTTCTCTCCGCTGCTAGATTTGTGACCCGAAGAATGCAATGTAAGCTGGCTAAACATTCTTTCCAAATGACTCGTTGTACCGGGGATGGCCAAAACAGACAAAGCAATTTTTGCGAATATTGGAAACTTCTAAAAAATCAAAATAAATTTGAAACAAATTTTATTTAATACATTTTGATGGAGGCACCAAAAATTAAGCACATTTTCCGTTTCTACTTCAATTGACTCAATCGATAAAAAATATTCTTCCAGTTCGTTTGATAATTTGTCACCGGATTTTTGACCTGAATTTTCGCGACTTCTCACAACAACTTTCATACCAAAAGGCGATTTTGGTTGTGATTGAGACTGAGCTGGTGTGGGTGCAATATTGTCCGATGTTTCACTTCCTTCAGAATATGATGCGATAAGTTTGGTCTATAATTTCATTAATAAAAAATGTAATTAAATCAAATGACCATTTCGTAAACTGCCTTTTTTGCCATTTGCCTTTTTTCATGACAGATTAAAAGACAAACAGATGGATCAAGTATAGCTGCGCATAAATAAACAGGATCGGAATAACGCTCACCTTAAATAAATTTTTTATCTTATCTAAATGCACTTTAAAAACCTGATTCCAAAATATCGGTAAAACGAATACGAATTTGCGTATTCAAGGCATTGCAAATTTCTGGCAAACTTGATTTGCAACTAACAATTTCAGAGTTGCCTGAAGATTTTCTAACCCGGGCAACAATAATGAAATTGTGGGAGAATTTGCCCTTTCAAGTGCCTCCGTAAATTCTTTAAATGGCGTTATTATTTCCACTATTTTACTCAACAAATCCGCATCAGATCGGGTAATTTGACCATACTCAAATTCAAAGGCCACTTGGTTTAAGTGTGGCAAAATATCCAAAATACGTTTGTAAGTAATTTACAAACTTGACCAACTGAATAATTAATTCAAATATAACAAAAATCAAATATTATTAAACCGAGTGTTCGCTGGGAAAAGTAATTTTTTCCAGACAGTTCCTTCAATCTGGCGGTGCCCAAATGACTCTTTGCGAACTTTCCGATCAAAGAAAAAACACGCTTAATTTACAAATTAAATAGAAAAAAGTTTAAACTCATTAAATAATACCGTCCGCAGTGCTTTCATTTCAGCAGCTTTCTAAAAACATCTTTTAATACAAGTTGAATACGGTGCGCTGCGCAATAAAAATGTTGATTCAATTCAAAATCCATGTTGAGATCCATGGGATCTTCGGTTATTGTATCATTATTCTCGGTATAAAACCCACCAATGTTATCGACATCTCAATATTAAAATTTAAAAATAATATCTAAATAAAATAAACCATTAATTCTGCACTCTCAGGCATTTCTTCTTCTTCCTCCCAGTCAATCATCTCATTTTCAGTTAATTCCATAGTAAAAGGAACACTAAAAAATAAAAAATATTAATTAGATGAATAGATCGATAATTAAATTCACAAAAAGGCAGATTTCATATTGGCCCCTCCATCGGTTACAGTACGCAATAACTTTTCCCGCTCAAGTTTGAGTTCAGCAAGACGATCAAAGTATTTTAGCGATGTATTGAGCAGTGTGTCTTTCATTGAGCGTAATAACATCGAGTCATAAAATAAAAAATTAAAAAGTGATAGATCAATTTTAATTTACCTATGCAATTCAAATCGCCTTTTGGATCGATAAAATGCGCCGAAACACTAAGAAAAGATTTTGTCAAACCTTTTGTAGTCCCAATGTCCACCGATAATGAGTAAAAATTCACATTCTGTTTGACTGACACGCATAGTTTTTTTCCCATTAAGTCTGAAACTTCCTTGTCGATTTGTAGCTCCAATTATTTAGGATTTGGATATTTAAAGCCCGGGATCATGCGAAGTAATCTCTTAAATAGTTATTGGGAAAAAATAACAAGAAACACGAAAATACCTGAAAATATTCATTTTCTAAATGGACAACTGGAAATGTAGTCGTGGCAGCGTAAAGAGTGAAAAGACGATTTGATTTCACATTAGTTAACACAACAGGAAAATCCAATGTAGACTGCTTTTTTCGGCTTCTTTTTGTTCACTAGCGATGTCTTCCGCATGGACTTTTTTGAGATGTTTTGCGTAATTTAATGTAGATATTATTTTCTTGCAATTAAGGCATTCTCTTTGCTTTAAATTTATATTTTTAATATTATAAACATGTAAATGTGATCACCTTTTCCGATAATTTTTCGCATTTGCGCTTTGCTGGTGGTGCCTTGCTGCTTGAACATGGTGTGGCCGCAATTTCATCCGGTACAAAATCACTCTCCTCAGACTGGTCGCTATGATCAAACATAATTGTATAAAACTTAATGCTGAAAACAAAATAAAAATACATTAGATTAGACCATATCAGCAAATTTAATAATTATGAAATTCAAAACATCTTTGAATATATTTATAATTGACAAAAAATCCTTTATTTGGCATTTAGTTTCATCATAAATTTCGAAAATTTCTGAAAAGTGCCATTCTTAGGGGTGCTTGTCGGTACGAGTTTTAGGGCAAAAAATGGGGTCGTACTTCGTATTCGTACTCGTACCGGTCTTTTTTGGCTCATCGTACTTCTTACTCGTACTCGTACCGACAAGCACCCCTAAGACCGAGCACTGCTGCTAAGAATGTACATTTGTTTTTTTCGCAAGATTACATAAATTATTTTTCATTTTAGTGCAAATTTTAGCAGCCATTTTTATGCATATTTTTGTATTTTTAGTGTTTAATTAAGCAATTTTATTTCTGGTATAACATTGTTCTGTATTTTATATAGGTTATATATATTGAAAATGTTTTGGAGAGTATTTTTCTTAAACTTCATAAGAATTCCATTTAAAAAAAATTCGCGAAATTCTTCAACGGGTTTCAAAAATTTGAATCATATTTAATTTTGTGGATTTTAATTCTTGGCCAATATGCCATTCTATTCGATACTATCATCGTGATTCTCGCAAAGTAAAGAAAGGTTATCCATTCCTAGAAAACAAAGCCCAAATATTGTATCAAATATATAGTCATATAAAAACTGGAATAATATGAGAAAAGCTCAATTATTTTAAAAGCGATCTCGATTTGAGATTCTCGAAGTACAATTTACAACATTATTCTGTTAGTTTGTTTAACATTACCGAGTATATCTTAAGGAAGGAGCCGGAGCTGGAGCCGGAGCCGAATTTTCTCATTTTCCTAACACTGGTACCACCTATATTATTGCACACTTTGGGCGTATACCGTATTCCCTCTAATATAAAGGTGATAAACTTTTTGTTAAATGACATGAGAATTCGAGTTTTTAATCGCTTCTCTCCGCTGCTAGATTTGTGACCCGAAGAATGCAATGTAAGGTTCAATTTAGATTTAATGTCTTACACAACAAATACTTCGTACTCGTACTCATACTACGAGGACGAGTACGAAGTACGAGGGATCCGAAGAGGGCGATACGAGGTACGAGTAAGAAGAACGAGGAGCCAAAAAGGGCCGGTACGAGTACGAAGTACGACCCCATTTTTTGCCCAAAAACTCGTACCGACAAGCACCCCTAAGAATAGCATTTTTGGCAAAATTTCGAAATTTTTGAGCAATTTTTCTTATGAAAATGGTTTAAAATTTTCAAAAATTTTCTCCGGCGGCCCCTACCAGCATCTCTTAATATATTCATTGAATTCATGAGATGAATTTTTCGAAAAAATTTTCCGGTTACTTTAAAGTGCTGAAATATTTTGTTACTCGTTATATTTGTTACTTAGTATATTTTGTTACTCAGCAGCGATCCTCCCCCAAAATTATCTCCCGAAAAATTATGGCGAGCTTTTTTTTTATATGGGTACACATTTTGGGAAATTTTGGGATACTTTGCCGACATATGATCAACTCACATTGCATTCTTCTGGTCACAGATGCAATAGCGAAGAGAAACGATTTAAACACGAATTTTCTCATGTCATTTAACAAAAAATATTTCATAATTTAAGATTTTTTCCAAAAATGGCACTTTATTTTCGAGAATATTTTTTTTGAATTTTTGTGATTTTTCACTAGGTACGAGAAAAGTACGAAAAAAGTACGAGTACGTACGAAGTACGAGCCTTTTTGGCTGGTACGAGGTACGAGTACGAATACGAAAAGCCCAAAAGGACCGGTACGAAGTACTAGTACGAGTACGAGCAAAGTACGATTTTCCGAGCACTGCTCTTCTCCCTTACACGATTAAAATACATGAAACTTTAAAATAACCAATTTTAATTTAAAATGACAAACAATTAAAATAGCAAATAAAAATGGAAACGCAAACAAAAAAACAAAACCAACAAACCAAACAATCGAAATTGTAAAGTTTGAAAAATTAATTTAGTTAAGCCGGACAGGCTAAAAATATTATTATTTTTTTTTAATTTTCCCCAGAAAATTTTTGAAAATCATAACAATATTTTATTTCTGAAATTATACATGAATAATTTGATAATTGATATATTAAACATGAATAATAATAATTCCTATGAATTAAACTTTGAATATCTTCTGATATTTCCAATGAATTTTTCTTTGAAATGATTTTCCTTTTTTTGGATTCTAATTTTCGTCCTTATTATTTCATTTCGAATGTTGTAGTTTGATTTATTGAAAGTCATCAAAAGTGCCAAATCCGATGATAAATGTGCCGATCATCGCCACCACCAAAAGTGCCATTCCGATCACAGGACCGCCCTCGGCACCATTACACAGACCAGTATCGCAATGATCACAGCTATAGGAAAAGCAAGTGTCGGATTGATGTCCGATGTCAAAATACACTCTCCGGTCATTGCAGTCGAACCCGGAACAATCTTTGTTCACTTCTGTGAAACGAACATTATGTAAATAAGTTAAATATTTTTGAACAAACTTTGAATCTATTTTCTCGATTCCATTGTTGGTATTAAAGTATCAATTACTATCCGTTATATTCAAAAAAGTAAATTTTTATGTTTAAACGTGAAAATGAAGACAATATTCATATTGAATACCCAGGATGCCCATGTTCAAACATTAAAAAACAAAGATTGAAAGTAAAAATATGAAATTATGGGGAAACTAATATACATATTTCTCCATATCGAATTATTTGTTTAAAAGTGAATTTTTGATGAAATTTTATAAATAAGTGATGCTGTGGTTCCGTTAGGGGCCAATTGAGAAAGTTTTTGAAAAATTGACTTCTGTTTTTAAAAATGTGATTTGGACAAGACTAATAGGTCTAATTTTTGCAAAAAACAAAAACATGGCTTATCTTATGGAACGTCATTTTCTGGTTGGAAAACGACGTTTCAGATTTCTGGAATAACGCACTAGAGACAGATAAATACAATAAATTACCAGCAAAAAAATAATAATGGCAAAAAACGATAGCGATACAATTTTCAAATGCTAGGTTTATTATAACAAATTCCGCTCAATTCCAACAAAAATTATATTTTTACACAAGATGTTTCCTAATGTTTCTTAATTTAAAAAAGTTATTTTATATATTATTTCCCCCCCCCAATTCTTCAATAAAATTTACTGCCATCGCAGACGTATTTGACGCAAAACTTTTAATAAGGTGCACAAGCTTTAGTTGTGATCTCGCCATCCTCTTCCTGTTGGTAGCATTCGAAGGCTAAAGGAAAAAATGGCAGATTGTTCAAGCGAAAATTCTCGAACGTATGGAGTACAACATAACTCCCGGATTCTAAATTGACACCGCAATAATTCTTGCCTTAGATGTATGCAATCTAGACATATGGGGTTTATCCCTATCAGCCATTAGCTAAACAACCTAGTAGCCCTTTTAAAAAATATATTTTTTTTACTTATCATAATAATAAAAAACACCACCCTGAAACACCATCCTGAATTTCATTACAAAAAAATATGGCCAAAATAAACATATCACCCAATTACTCAATATGAAAAAAATCATAAATTTTTACTCTCTTCCCACCCCCCGCATTTGCCTACCCCCCGCATTTATTTCAATTTGATGATTTTGTGATTTTTTTTTTCATTTTTTTCATCTTTTACTTCACATGGTAATTTTCTTAAAAATAAAAAAAAGTGAATTCAAACTGATTAAGAGCCCCAAAAAGGTTGGGTATCAAATAGTATTAAATATCTATTACCTAAATCTTTTTATAAGTTATTAACAAAAATTGTCAATTTGGCTCAATTTTTATAAGCATTTAGAATTTTTTTGTATTTTCTATTGCCATGTTTAATTAATGAGATAGCAAGAAATTAGAAAATCGAAAAAAAGGAAATGAATAATAAAAATAAAAGAAATCAAAAAAATAATAAATTTACCGCTTTCAGGCTCTGGTTTTTTAGGGGCGCGACTGGTGGATTCGAGTTCAACAGGGTATGTCCATTGGATGATTGTCGGTTCCGGCTTCGGATTTGTGGGTTCTGTCTCAGGTTCTGCTTTGTCGGTTTCCCCTTCGCCATTGCACAGATCACCACGGCATACCCAGCAGTTGGCATTTGTACCCAAACAAGTGCCAAATATTTCGCAGTAATTCTCATCCGTGGCACAACCCTTTCGCACTAAAATTTTAACAAAGCCTAGGAGCATTTTTTGGCACTTTAGAATATATAATTAAAAAAGCAAAATATGCAGAATTAATGTTTTATGTAACTTTTTGTTTTTTAGGGAAATAAAATGGTGAATTACTTTTTATATAATTTTGGGCTAGTAAGCTTTGAAAATTTTTCAGATGATTTTACATTTTTTAAAGGTCCCAGCAGTTATATTTGGTATTGCTTCTTATACAACGACATAACTGGAAGAAAATATCATGATTGTTTAAATGGCGTACTGACTTTGCAAACCCGAAATTTGCAGACAATCCGTCATTTATGGTTCATAATGTTTTCATTCAATTGATGTCAAAAATAGAGCAAAGAATTGGTTATAAAATGAGCATAAGTCCATTGGAACTGTTCCATTATGGTAGGGATGATTTTGAATGGGCTTACTAGTAAAGTTCATTTTAAATTTTTGAAACCAAATAGGTAGGTTCAATAGATTTCGCTCAAACAGGTGAGCATAAGGTGAAAATATTGACCATTTATGACTAACCAAAGGCCACAATATTTAAAAATTGTTCCTCATGAAATCAGCAAAATATACCAACCCCCATCGGGACATTTGTTCGTGTAGCAGTAATCAGTAAGAATGCATCTTTCTTTTGAAGCAAAGAATGTTCCAAATCGATGCCAACACTCGAGAGCTAAAATTTCCATATTCATATTAAATGTTTACCGAATCATACCTTTAGTAGACATTGGGATGGCCAAGAAGATCAGAAGCAAGAACAGCGAGAACATGACCATTTTTGGTGTAAACTTGTTTCTTGAAAGGTAATTGTAAAATATATTTTATTAGTTGCAAAAATGAATGCTGGACAATATATTAAAAATTGAGATTTAATTTTGTAAATGATGCTTTAATATGATGAATCATCAAAACTGGGAAAATCACTCTCTGACCACAGTAAGTATAGTCATCATCATCATATTCATCATAGAAAGTAGAAAGAGTAACTAACAAGGAACACTCACAAGCTCACATCTTGACATTTGCCGTAATGAATGAAAAAAGCAATAGAAAAATAGCATACAAAAAGAGAGAGAGCGAGAGATAGAGAGAGAAGAGGAGAGAGATTGGCCATTTTAATTGTTTTCTTTGCCATTTTCGTGTGCCATAATGTACTGCCACTATTAGACAGCAAAAGTGCCGGATCCGCCGATGATCAAGGTGACAAGTATCGCCGCCATCGAAAGTGCCATTCCGCCGATTCTGAACAATGATCCACCCTCAGCTCCATTACACAAGCTTTCACCGCATTGATGGCATCTCGATTCGCCCGAGCATACTCGATCATTACATCCATATGAACATCCGCTGGATAATTCTGTCAAAAATGGATATGCCTTAAAACATAATTTAAATATCCATCTATATACATACATATCCATAATATATACATATTTAAATTTAATTTCCTGTGTCATGATCAGAGGTTGGGAAATGTGTTTTTTGGCTCACGTTCCGGGTTCAGCTCCAAAAAATTTTTGCCCCGGCCCCGACTCTAGCTCTCAAAATTTTTTGGCTCCGGTTCCAACTCCAGCCCCCGAGTCGGAGCGGAGCCCGGAACTGGAGCCGGATTTTCCTGACACACTAACAAGGGAACATATTTCAGATCACAATTTAACCCATCCTATCTTGTAGAGCATCCTCACCTTGCATCGTATATTTTTGGCTTTTTTGACAGAAAGTGATTAATAGAAAAATCGGTTATAAAAATGAACGTTCATTCATTCACGCGAAACATTCGCTTGCAATGCATAAACATAATAATGTGATGCGCCATAATTTGGGTTGGGAATTATTCTATATGATAGGTATAATGATGAATATAAACCCAGAAAATAAAGTCAATGTTAAAAAAATTTATGCATTGTAAAATAAATATCATCCAACGGACGGATGATTCGCGTGGGTGAACGACCGTTCGTTTGTTTTTAAACCCGATTTTTCTACACTTCACTATCGGTGCGGACCAAAAGGCCAAAAATATACGATGCAATGTGAGGGTGCTCTACAAGATTGGATGAGTTAAATTGTGATCTGAATACTCACAGCTCGATATGTTCCCTTGTAAATGTCGTATTTATATGTTGTATGCATATGTACAAGAAGAAAAAAGACCTTATTTTTCAATGCTCCATCAGAATATGCTATTTTGAATTAAAAATATGTTTCTTGGATTTTAATCGTTATTCAAAATTTACCGTCATTGCACTTGTAGAGAATGCAAAACATTCCACGATTTTTGCACTTCACAATGGTTTCATCTAGGCCATCGCTGCTGGTTTCCAAATGGTAGCATCTATTCGCTAAAAAAGAATAGCGAATTTTTCATGTAAGGAACTCCAAAATGTACTGAATGATATTTTGGGTAATAATTCAGTTTGTTCCCCTCATATTTTGGAAAAATCGATGTCTTCTAAAACGCATCAAAATCACACCCTAGGGCCAGTTTTTAACGCTGTATCCGAATCTGACGTCCATTTTGACGTCCTGCTTCATCTGACCAACTTTTTGACGTCGAAATTTTTTGACGTCAAAATTTTACAAAATTCAATTTTATGCATAGAAATCAGTAAAAAAACAAAATTAATGTTCACATGGGTAAAACAAAGAAACGTGGTGCCAGAAATTGTAGAATACATTTGAACGATTACCAAGCTGTTTGCGCCACATAAATTCGGGGAAATAAGTGTAATAAGTTTGGGAAATATTGCCAAAATGATGATGACTGCGCTTAAAATGACCCCACATCGATTCGACATTTTGTGTGTGATCCGGCTTGGGGGTTGACAAAGTTTTGGGAATAGTTGACGGTTAAGTGGGTGTATCCTTGCGGAAGCTCAGGGATGGTTCCGTAAGCGCGTCAGCAATCCGAGTGGATGACGCTGCCCGGGCGAATGTGCTGCTGGATAAGCGGGATGAGATCCTGGGCACGGCGTCGCTCAACAGGGACCATGAAGCATCTTGTGGCATCAGAATCCCGCTCCACTCCACCGAACAGCCACACCTCAAAAAATTATGACGTCAAAAAAGGAATTTTTCACACCTGCTGTTTGACAGGGACACGGCCGA
Source organism: Rotylenchulus reniformis (assembly GCA_001026735.1). Taxonomy (NCBI): domain Eukaryota; kingdom Metazoa; phylum Nematoda; class Chromadorea; order Rhabditida; family Hoplolaimidae; genus Rotylenchulus; species Rotylenchulus reniformis. Next base: position 13,471 of record LDKF01000065.1, on the reverse strand, counting down.
CGCTGTATTTCCGCCGTACCACACAGGTTTCGTCCACCTCCACATGGACGCCGTGCCCACCGATCTGCGCCTGGTGCAGAACAAAATGTTCCGCACTCGCTTTGATGCTGGTGTCGCCGCCGCACTCGTTGCACGTCCGACGAGCGTGGAGGAGTCCCAGTTCCTCGAGCCAAGTGTCAAAATCATTGTCGGGAAGCGCTTTTTTGGTGCAGTTTCGTTGTTGTGAAGTTTTTTAGCTGTTCCATGGCCATTTTATCACAATATAAATATATCTTATCTAATATACTTCAGTTTGTTACCCCCATGAAATTTCATCATCTGACGCAAAAAGTTGCGTCAGATGACGCGAAGATTCGGATTCAGCGTTAAAAACTGGCCCTAGGGTGTGATTTTGAGGCGTTTTAGAAGACATCGATCAAAAAAATGGGGGGAACAAACTGAAGTATAGCCATATTTGGATTATAATACCATAGTTTAGAACCAATCATTCATTTTTTCATTCATGAGGGAATTTTGCGACGCCCACCTTGGCACTTTTGGAGGAGTAAGCTGGCGCTATCAACCCACCATTTCCGATCATGCTATCTCCGCTTTCGGTTGCCCTATCCCTGTCGCCGCTATTCCAGCTTCCGCCTCCGCCACGCCAACGTCCACCCTTACCAAACCAACGTCCTCCTTTGCCACCCCGTCCGCCTTTGCCTTTGCCGCCGCGTCTTGCTTCGACTCCGACCTCGTCATCCTCGCCAATTTCCGCTTTGTCATTGCATGCGTCTTCGGCATTGCAAGGCCTGCACTCCCAATGCTTTCCATTTTTTTCGCATTCTTCTTTGTCTTCACTCATCAGTGAATTGTTACATACAGAAGATTCTTCACATTTCTTGACCACTTCTGAAAAGCTCATGATTTTAGCTTTTCGTTCCTCCCCATCCCTCAGTGTCTAGTAATTTCTTTGATGCACTTTAATGGAATAATCTTTTATCTGAATTCCTAGTCTTAAGTAATACACACTTTTACTTAGTATTTAACGGGTTTTACTTGTTCAATCTTAATAAGCATTTACCTCCATCGCAGGTGTACGTGAAGCACCACTTTTTAGACTGATCAGCTTCAATCTGCTGATGAAAAAATATCAGGGTGATCCAGAAAAAATATCAGGGTGATCCAGATGATTAAAATGAACATGATTTTGATCAGTTAAATGAATAATCAAACTATTAAAAATCAAAAAAGAGACATAAAAACTAAAAATGGTTGATTAATTAGGAAGAGATATAGAATTTGTAAAAAATCGCCAAAAACATTAATATGAAATCATTGCATTGTCAGACTCTGATAAATCACCAGGAATCTGGGAAAAGAGAACATAATTTGGTGGATGACAAAGCAAAAAGAAAAAAGAAAACGGCGATACCGAAGCAAAAAAAACTAAAAACAGCCAAAAAGATTGTTTATAATTGGGTTTTGTATTTCTACTGGATATAATTTATACTGAAAAATCTGAAAAATTACCTGAAAAATGACGAGTTTTTGCAAGAAGGTTCAAAAAACAACAGTCTGATTATTATCTTTAAAATTTCAAAATTCTCGCCGTCCAAAAATATGGCCCGATCCGAGCGTTGGGTGTTTATTTTACTTCAGACCTAAAATGGAAAAGTAATACTTAACAAATTGTCAATAAAGCCAACAATACAATTAGATATTAATCCAACAACCACAATGTTCTTATTCACCTTTATAAATAAAACTTGCATTTTGCCTTTAATTGAATTTGCCACTTCAGTTTTTAATCCATTCCTTAAAAAAGATATTGACTCGATTTAAAAACAAAAAGATTTCTTTACGAATTGTTTGCGGTCGCTCCCATCCGGAAATGATACCTTCAGATCATTCAACTTTACTCAAAAAATACAAAATTGACTGTCTCCAAATTCGTAGATTATAGTCTGATCTTGATCTTTTCCATAAAATCCTGCATGGGTATTTAAAAAATAATTATGAAAATATCTTTTCCATCAAAGAATGAAAAACCAGATATGATCCTAACAAAATTTTTGTATGACTAACCAGATCAGACATAATTTATTCTTTATATGAGTTTCTATACAATATTCGAGACTCCCAGAGGAAATACGTAAGTCATCTCCAAAAGATTTTGTTAAACTCCTTGAATCCATTGATCTTACCCCATATTTCGCACGACTCACTCCCGGCGCATGAATCTTATGGGCATTTGTTTGTTATTTGAGGATCTTTGCTCACCTGATTATTTATTTGTTTATTGCTTGCAAATTTTTTGGGAACGTTGCCTTATGGCAGATAAATCAAATCAAATGTTGTACACACCATGTCGCATTTCATTTTATTAAAAAGCGAAAGGTTTTTGTTTATTTTTTATTTTATAAATATTTTATATTTGTTTAGACTTTGTTTTTGTGTACGTATATGGCTTTGTTTTAATTTTACAATTTCATTTTTCTTACTGATATTTTGCGGGATTAATATGGGTTTACTATTTTCTATAGTTAGGTTTTTCATGTAGAGTACTAATTAAAATTTGATAATCTATGTATTTTTGTTGAAAAATTATTTATATTAGACCAGATTAATTGATTAAAATTAAAGTCCGGACCGGCGGTAATCGATCGGTTATTTTCGGTTTTCGGTTGCGGTAATGTAACTAAAAACAACAGCCCGAAAGATTTTTTATTTTTTCGGTATTTTTCGGTAATTTTACCGAACATTACTGGTTACTGGGCGAACAATTCTTAATTACCGAAAAAACCGCCGAACTAAATTCTCAAATACTAGCGTGAAAAATTCAAATTTTCTTAAAAAATTGCTCTAATTTTTCAAAAATTTTCTCTGGCAACCACTGGCAGTTACAAAAAAATAGATAGTGGTGAAATTTCTAACATATGGAAACCATATACCGTATTTCCTCTAATATAAGACAGTGCTCTATTATAAGACGGTGCTCTAATATAGACCCCCCCCTTGTGGGGTTTATAAAAATGAAAATTTAATTTTTTTTTAATTTTAACGCTAAAAGTCCTGAATTGGCGATTGTAAACAAAAACATCATTCGCACTTAATTCTAGTTCTATTTTTAGTGGTGTTCGAGACCCAAATTTTCTTGAGACCCAAAAGTCGAGACTGAGCCCGAGACTTGGCCCAGAGACAAACTTGACCTCGAGACCCGAAACTTTTTATTTTTACCAAAAAATCCAAAAAAAAATTCATAGATTTTTTAAGGGTAATGATATCAACGACTCCAAAAAACCCATCTGGGAGGTCTGGACACCAAAATTTTAGGGAATTTACGGAGAAACTTTTAAAATTTGGACCTAATTCTCAAGTTTGATATTTTATAAAAAAGGAATTCACCAAATAGTCAGTGCCGATGGATCCGATAAGGACCTTTGGAAAAATATTTTTTGATTTTAGGCCATTTTCGTAAATAATTTGACCGTTTTTCCAAGTGTAATTATATTAAAGGATAGCCAGAAATTTCCTCAGAATATGCCTTTGAAAAAAAATTTCTAAGAGAAAGACACTTTGAAAAATTAAGACAGGGGTCTTATATTAGAGGAAATACGATATTTTACCATACACAAAAAAGACAGCTGAAATTACTTAAATAATTATGTCATTGACTTGCACTCTCTTTAGGGTTTTTGAAAGAATTTTGTTCTAAACAATTTGGATTCTTAAAAAATCAACAACAACCCAACTTTTTGATCATGCTAGATGAATTTTATGATTTTATTAAAAACGGGAGCAATATTGATGTAATTTATATAGAATTTAAAAAGGCTTTTGATAGTGTCCCAATCACACTTCTTCTTCAAAAATTAAAAAATGGTTATAAGAGGAAATTTGCTTAACTTCATTGAAATTTTTTTGTCAGATCGCTCTTTTAAAGTGAAAATTGTGAAAATTATTCTGATTAACAAATAATAGATACCAAATGAATCAAATTCCATTCAAATTGGTCCATTTGGAAAAAAGTTGAGGCCAAAAATATGCAATTGGTGCAAAACCATTTATTTGGCTAAAATGGACCAATTTGAATTGATTTTGATTAGCCTCATTTTAAACTAATTTTTTTTACTCTATTTTATGGGTTAAAATTGTCTGCCTATTTTTCATTATTTCGCTACTTTTCTTAATATTTTCCCCTATTTGGCCTTTTTTTGCTCCCTAAAAGTTAGATCTCTAGTTTATAAAGATTATGTCCGGAGCGCAAATGTCGCCCATTCGCTGGTAGGAAATAATAGCCAGTAGGATCATTAGTCATCAGTCCCATCAAATTCCCTCCCCCCCCCCACTGGCCATGTTGTGGCCTTTTTGGTCGACATCATATTCCTGCTTAGTCAGCATCACATTCGGCACACATTTCTCCAATGCCTTCATTCGCTCCCGAAAAGCCATTCCGTCCTTATTGGTTCTGGTTTTCACGTCAATGGCATAGCAGTACCAGTTTTGAGGGACATAGTTAGCGGCCAACTCTGCCTCCAAGAACATATAGTCCTATTGGTGCGGATTGAATAGAAATATACTGGTCTCTTTTTAAAAAATGAAGTAACACTGATTGAATAATAAATATGGATTTTTTAATGGATAATATTAATTTAAATTTTTGCGGCCTGTTCTCGGAATTTACTTATTCAACACTTTTAGCAATATTATAATTGTTTGTGGTCTTAGGAAATTTAATGAGTTGCAACAAAATTGTATTTTTTTAAAAGTATTTTTTTCAATATCACAAATTTTCGCCACGAAAGGGTGCTTGCGCCTTATCCCAAAAATGCAAATTGTCGCGTTATCCCAAAAGGGTATAAATTTTATGTAGGTGTTAGGTAGTTGAAAATAAAATCATTATTCATCTGATAAAAACGCCGCATTGTAAACCCTATTAAGCACGAAGCCAATCATGAATGCAGAACTTTGGACATGATTGGGTCATAGCTAAGTAATTAATAACTCACAGCATTAAATCACAAAAAGAGCTTTATAATTTATTCCTTGATTTATTCGATTAAAATTTTAAATAATGATACTCCTTACCTAATGGTCAAAAATTCAAATAGCCAAGGAATTTTGCAGACTAATGTCCAAAATTCCAGTTCTGATCATACATTGCAAAATCCCCAAATTATTCAATACTAGTTATGCTTATTATTTTTCTCTTGATATGTAATTAGAATGAAAAAAATTATTCAGAAAAAATTAATTCATTTTTTTGTGTACTTTTTGGTTCTTAAAATGGGGATAATGGGCAAAAATATTAAGGGGAAGAAAGAAAATTTTATACCTTCAGAATCAGCATGAAATTCTGCGAAGTTTTTTAATTTAAATGATAAGATAATTGTTAATAACAAGAGACTCCATGGGCTACCCGACATATGGGGACTCGACACTTGGGGATTTTGTTATATCTTGGCCCAAATTCAACATAGAAAAATAATTTTTTTAGCTACAAAATAAGCATAAGCTCATCCGAATTGGCTCACTGCAAAAAAGTTATGGCCAAAATATTATTGTCGGCCAAATTCAGAGTATTTTGGCTATAATTTTTTTGGAGTGGGCCAATTCGGATGAGCTTTGGCTTATTTTGTAGCTAATTTTTTGCTCTATTTTTTTGGCAACAAAATTGTTTATTGAAGTTTCGTTTGAGCCGAGGTATAACAAATGATCCCCAAATGTCGGGATCCCAAATGTCGCGCACGACTCTATAACTTCAAAAAAAAAATTCAGAATCCGGAAAAATTTTTTCACTAATTTCTGCAAATCTTGGTACATCTAAAATTTAAAAAGTTTTTTTATCAACACGATTTTCCTGCATTTTTTCCTAGCCGACTGCCGTCTACACTATTTCGCTTTTCCCATTCCCATGTTTAGCATGGGAGTGGAAAAGACATCCCAAGTACAAAAACGAAATATCCCCAATGACAAAACATCTCTTAAAGAATTTCCGGACTCAAAAATCTTTGTATACAGGGCTTGAAGAATTTCCACAAGCCTGAAATTTTCAAAAAATCGCAGGTCTAATTTTTAAAATTTTGTATTATTCGATGTTCGATAAAATCCAAAAATGAAGTGTTAAAAAATTTTTGAAAAATTTTTCGAAAAAATTTTTTTATCAAAGGCAAAAAGTTGGTCAATTTCCTTAAGAAAATTTGATAAAAATTCAAAAAAATTTCGCCAGCGGTCCTATCGGGCCGCCGGGAATCTCTTCCCCTCATTCCCCCCTGAAATTTTTTTCTGGCCACGCAACTGGTACAGGACACAGGATTTTAAAAATTACAGGATCCTATTATATTATAGGATTTATCCTGTACATAGCTTTATCTTGCTCTTTTTTAACGAATCATGTACAGGTTATTTTGTAATACGCTAAAAAAATTTTGAAATTTTTTTACAGTTTCGAGTTTCGTGTTTCGAGTTTCGCGAAATTTCGAGCTTTTTTTGTTTCGAATTTCGAGTTTCGTGTTTCGAGTAACTCACGAGTTTCGCCCAGCCCTGGCCCGGACCGGTGACAACTTGATCATTTCAGGCCTGTTAGGGTAAAATATAATAAATTATAATGTCCTGGCTCGGGCTTATTTATTTTTAAAATTTTTTATTTTTATTATTTTTTAAATTTTTTTTTCCGGAAAAAATTATTTTTTTATTATCGTTTTTTCATGATTTAATATTGACAAATTTTGCCATATTTTAAATTTTAAATGCTTTAGAAAAGCAAGAGAGAAAAAACAGAAATACCGTATTTTCTCTAATTTAAGACACACTGTTCAATAGGTCAGTGCTGGATGATTTTTGGATTTTTAAATGCAAAATCTGTTAATGTTGGGCTCGCCGAAGGTGAGCCCAACAATATTTGCAAAAATTTTGCATTTAAAAATCAAAAATCATACAGCACTGACCTATTGAACAGCTCTGCCTTTTATTTTTTCCCTAATTTTATAGGAAAAGAACATTTGAAATGAATTTATATGAAATTATATAAATTATGTGAAGTAAATAAAAAATTTGGAGGAAATGAACTTTTTTACATTATTGGAGGAAATAAGGTTTGGAGGAAATAAGGATTGGAGGAAATAATTTTGGAGGAAATATATAGTAGTGTCGGCTCCCTTTCTCTTCTTTTCTCTCCTTTATTTTTCCCTGGCTATTTCTCTTTCCCTCCATTTTCTCTTTTCTTTCTTTTTTTTCTCCTCCTTTTCTCCTTTTCCTCTCTTGCTATTTCCTTACTTCTTTATCATTTCCCTCGTTTATCTTTTTTCTTTACACTATTTACTCTCATTTTCTTATTATTAATCTCATTTCGAGACTTTCTTTTTTCCGAATAGTAGTAAGAATAAGAAGTCAGGGTACTAAACCTTTATTTTTTTCCATTTTTGATTTAATCATGTTATTCAAATTTGTGTGTGCGGCTAACTAAGTTGGTACATTTAGAATGAATAAATTTCCCAATTCTTTAACAAAAATATATTAAGACATTTTATGGGGAGCAATATTGAAAGGATTCGTTTATGTCCGATTAATTCTTTTTTGAACTAAAAAAATTTAAAAATTCAAATAGGTATATAATAAATAAAAGGTCAACTGCAAACTGCATTGTATGCGGATGATAAACATATAACGATATATGAGGAGATTGCCATATTCGGAAATGGTAAAGTGTTTGCACAAAAGCAACTTCAGAAAAAGATGTCTGATCCTAACGACCGATATTACAACTCATATATAATTTAAAGGGAATTTTTTATAATTATATTTTTAATAATTCTACATTATTACTCACCTTAGTGAATGGGGATACAAAAAATTATAAAATTCAAATGCAAATAAGGAAAAATAAATAACTTAGGTCCAATTTTGCCATTTTTAATAATGCGCAAAATAGACTTTTGGGACACAAAGCTTTAGGTCTCGCGAAAGGACCTTTCGTTTTTTGTATTTTTTCTAATTTGTGGTCGCGAAGTGCCCCCAACTTAACTTTTCTATTGATAGCCGGCTATCTAAGTATCACTCTCGTGCGGGCTTAAGCTAATTGCACCGTTCAATAGTTGCGGGCTGGATGATTTTAAGATTTTTTAATGTAATTTTTTTAATGGTCGATAGTTGATTTTAGGCTGTTTTCTTCAATTAATAATAAGCAATGTTGTCCTGATGTCTGATCCATGATCTGATCCTGATCTGATCTGAACTGATCTGATCCGAGGTACTGAATCAGATCGATCTGATCATTTTTGAAATCCCAGGATCAAACCGAAATTAAAAAACCTCGAAATTTTCAATTTCGAAAGTCGAAATCGAAGTTTTGCTACAACCCTGATCCCCTCTTAATTTTTTTTATGTAAACCGCACTCTTCAACGCCACACTCTTCATCCTCCACAATTATATCAAGTTTTGATTTTTGGCCAAAAAGAATTTAATTTATCGCATTGCAAAATGTGTTTTAAATATTCAAATTATTAATTTCTGGATTTAAAAATTTCAATAAATGTTCAATATTGCTTTAAAAAATTTTATTTTTCACAATTTGGATCATTTTTCATCAGCAAAAAAAAGAAAAAATATTTATCTAAATAAACATCTCAGAGGGATATTGAAAAAAACTATTATGCTTGTTAAAGAGAATTCGATATAATCTAAAAATATTAAAAAATAATTTAATGATGAAAAAACATCTGATAAAGAATGCTTTACTGGATACGGCGAAAATATAGCCGAAAGCCGATCAAAATTTAATTGATTAAATAAAAATAGTGTAATTTATAATGATTTGTCCCTTACGAGCAAAGATTAAACTGTCATAATGCATAAGCATTATTTCTTAGCAAATATTTTCTTACAAAAGTTCCCAGAAAATGATTTTGTCCTCGATAATCCTGACCAGGCTGCTGAAAATATATTTGCCTAATAGCAGGGCGGCCACCTCACTTCTCAAAAAATATGGCAAACGCCGCTAAAAATATGGCATTTATATGGCAAATTGAGGCAAAAATATGGCATTTATAAGGCAAACATTTAAATAATAAAAAATTCAATAATGACATTTATTATCGCGTTTATATTATTGTTTCTGAACCTTTTTCACAATCCAAAAGGTCTTTTTAATAAGGAATTCATTTTCTGGGAGGGCTTGGTGTGAGAAGGAATTGGACTTTGACTTAAATTTTGTTGTTTAACTAAGGCATAATGCCAATTTAAGAGACCATTTGTCATTCATAATTTTCCTCCATTTTTGTTCATTCATTCTTATCATTTTTTTATAATTGTGGTTCTTGAAAGATAAATAATTGAGTTCCTATTTCCCTGCAGTTTATTTCTATCCGAATATTTGGAAATTGCTGTTTAAGCAAATAAGTATTTATTCCTATTTTTCCAATTTTATTCCGACAAAACCCCAGCTTCTCTTTCACACTGGCGGCGTTATTGACACCAAAGTAATTTCTCTGTGTTATGTTTGGTTCGAAGTGACAAGCTAGTTATAGTGAGAGCCACAAATGTCGGACTGTAATTTTACATATACTCAAAAGTACCGCCCACCGACCCAACCAACTGCTCTTCCGCTGTGAATCTACATCCACTGAATGACCCCTCCGCTAGTCCACCACAACCTCACTCACATTAGCATTAATCGATTGGCATCAAAGGGGTGCTGTGGCTAAAAAACGCCAATGTCCACTAAAATAGTAGATTTCCTATTTTCAGAATCGGCCTTATTTTCTAATTTTCACTCAAAATTGACCAATTTTCATAAGAAAAAAAACCAAAATTTTCTCCGGCGGTCAGGCACATCCCTACAGTGATTAAAAATATGGTAAAAAAACTAATTTCTTAAGAAAAGCAGGCCCAAATTTAAAAAAAAACTTGTCAAATAATGCCATTTTTAATTTGTTATTGGCGAAAAATTGCATCTGAAGTGTCCTTATATCTAATTACTTTATGCTTATATCTAATAAGTAATTTTGCATTTTGGATAATTTTAATGATTGCTTATGAATGATGCGCAAATTTTATTAACTAGTTTTATTTATCCTTAAATTCAACTATGATAGGAACAGTGTAAATAATATTTACGCCATGGCTCATACTCATGTCAGCACTGCTCCTCAATCAATGCTGGCAAAATGCCTTTGGCGAATATAATTGGAGTGTAGGACAATCCAGTCCGATCACCCACTGATCAGTCCAATTAAAGCCCCTCAGAAAAATGCCATTGATCAGAGATCACATTCAGGCAACCAGTCATCATTGAGGCCGATTGCATTCAAAATGAGTGGGATCAGAGCTATAAAAAACTCATTACGATCCGTTTGGCCGTGAGGCAAACATAATGATCAAAAATTTTATTTAAACATAAAAATGGCATAAGGTTTGATGGGATGTACTGATCAGACAGGAAAGTCATACAAAATTACCTATTTCAAACACTATTTCGCTTTTTTCTTTAATTGTATTTCTGTATCTCATCATTAATTTATAATTATTCTCTCTCTCATATTTCTTTCTCTCTTTATGCTTCGCTCTGAAAATAATAGCATATCAAATTAAGAGAATGTTAAAATTTGGAATTGTCGGTGTCCTAGGTAGACTTAATTTACCAATTGGTCAGAAATTTCAATTCTTTATCATTGTGAATGTGAAAATATTTGATGGATCAAATTGTAAACTTTGATAGCAATAATTCTTGGATTTTAAATTTATTTTTTATTTCATTTAAAATAATTATTATGCATGAAATTGGACACACCTATCTGATCGCCACATTACTTTTGGATACAGAAAGCAAAAGATTCACGCCGTCTTTACCTTTCATAGGTCAAGAAAAAGTACTTAGGACCTCCCCTTTGCATATTTACGTACCAAATTCTGGAATTGTTGGCCCCAAAGGTCGACATAAATTTATCGAGATGCAATAAATCAAACCAATCATAAAATACGGAGCCGAGCAGCAACTAACATTGGCTAAACTTGTTGTAATTTTTTTGTTGATAATTATAGTCAAATTTTTGTATCCCAAGCTAACTCCTCGGAGAATAGCTTTTTAGTAGATAAAATGGTCAACAATTTTTTGTCTGGTACGACTTTTGCAGACCCGACATTTGCAGATCACTCAATTAAAACCTCAATTAAAACGCAACCTAGAGAAGTTTGTTCGATACCAAAAAATAGAGTAAAAAATTAGCTAAAAATGATTTTTGCCGAAGGTTGAATATTGATCGATTTTTGCCAAAGATTGAATATTGGTTAATTTTTGTCTCTACAGCAGCAGAGGCTGGGAGGTAATGAATGGTAATGAATTGGGGAAGGGGACCAAAACAATAATAAATGAGGTTTAGAGAAATGTATCATATATTTTCAAATTTGACCAAAACAAATATTACCCCCCTCTTCGGCGATAAGTTGGTAGGGATGAGTCATCAGAGGTGTATTTTTTTTATACTTTATAAATTATATTTAATGCAAAATTTTAAAAAACCTGTATTCTAGAGAGGAGGGGTTTAATTAGGAGGGGGTATATATTTCAACTTCACCGACGAAGAGGGGGGTAATATTTTTTGAACCCTAAAATCTGTTCCGAAGTGATTTTTTCCCAAAAATTTATTAAGAAAATTGATTTTGCGAAATTCTTATGAAGGTCAAAAAATCTTCAAAATTTTTCGAAACTACCGTAAGGGGATAGAAGAAGCAAAAAGAGATCTATTAGCCGAGCTCTCTAACAAAATACACCCCTAAAAATGAGGTCCTGGATTTAAATTTTGAATGTCAAATTGATTTGATTTTTGAACCCTAAAAATTAATATCTTGATTAGAAATATTGAACATATTTTTTGAATTTAGCATTGAAATATAAAATTTCATTATTTTTATGGAAAAATTTCATTATTTTTATGGAAAAATTTCATTATTTTTATGGAAAAATTTCATTATTTTTATGGATTATTATTTTATTTTTTAATGTTGGGCTAGCCTTCGGCGAGCCCAACATTAACAGATTTTGCATTTAAAAATCCAAAAATCATCCAGCCCGTACCTATTGAACATGGCTTTAGGCCTAAGCCCCCCATGGCTGCCTTAGATAGCTGGGTAACGATAGAAAATCCGGGGTATGTTAGAATTTTTTGAATTGGAAGAAATAAGTTTTTTGGAGGAATAAGAAATTGGAAGAAATAAGGATTGGAGGAAATAAAGGGAGCCCACCTGAATAATTTATTAAAATTTGAACCATTTTAATTTCCCTATTTTTCTGTCAAAGTTGATCCATTTTAAAAAGGATCGATTTTTCGATCGCAAAAATTAACTTAATATCGATTTAATACTCGATATTTTTATCGGTTCGATACCCGATATAAAGCAACCCTATTAAAATACAGAATTTATGTTGTACTTTTTGCCTTTCTAATGTTCAAAATTCTTTGAAGAGCTTCATTTTTTTTTATTAAATTACTAATTGTTCAGAATTTATGTTGAGAAATCCGGCCAAAAAGTTCGAAATTTTCCTGAAATATCGAAAATTAGGATTTTTAGGGGATATTTCTAACTTTTTTTTAATATTAAAAATTCTTGTGGTTTGCGCCAATGCTCTAAGCATAAAACGCCGGGAATGGAATTGCAAATTCCGACTAGCAGTAGGAAATATTTTCTTGTAAGTAATTTTAAAAAAGCCTTAAAAATACTTTCCTTAATTTATAAAAAGGAATATATAATGTGCTAAATTAAAAGTAAATATAAAATATTGTTTTTAGGGGAAAATCGGAATCAGAAATAAGTATGACAGTGACTTAGAAAAAAAATCCATAGCAGTGTCCTATATTAGTTTTGTTGGTTCATCATCGAGTTTTTCCTTAAAATTTTGTCACAATTTCCCTTTTCAAGGGGGGGGGGGAGGAGACACTTTAAATCTAATTTGTGTTTTTAACCCTATTTATTGCACATCTTTTGATAGTTTGTTTGTAATTAGATCATTTAATAAAAAAGAGATTTACAATTTACTGTGTAACAGGACTTATGCAGCATGCTGTAGAATTTATTCTTCAATTTGTCGCCCAACTAATAGGTAGTTGCTTGAAAGACATAAATTAATTATAAAAACATTTTTCAAATAAATGAATTTGAAACCCATAAAATACGGCCAAAATGTCTTATTATTACTACCACTTGCCAATTTCGTTAATCAATTATAACTTTATTCATACAAAAATTTCTCTTAACTTAACCAAAATTATTGGGTTGTGTCATAAGCTCATAAGTAATTTCCGAAAATTTCAATCTAATTTTTAATACCTTTTTTAATTATTTTTTAACAAAGTTTTTATAATTTATTTATGAGTAAGATCAAGGCTAATTATACATAAAGAAATATTGAATCCTATGTGAACATATTGATTTATTAATATGGATTTAATAAAATAGACCATTTTAGCGATTTTGTAAAATGGATTTAAAATTTGTTGT
>LDKF01000064.1:80513-135923 GCA_001026735.1 Rotylenchulus reniformis | reverse complement strand
TTTTTTTTGGAAATATTTGTAATGTAAAGATGTAATGAATAACATTCAGCTTCATATTGACATTTTTAAAATTTTTTGTATTATTTGGTCACGTTATGATATAATGACTTACAAAAGCGTCGAATGCCCGTTTTTCGGCATCAGCATGTTGGGGATGGGGCTTTGGTGCTGGGGCCGAGAGTGCCAACTAATATATAAAATAATTATGATATAGAAATTTTAAAATTTGTTTGAAAAGAAAAAACATTATTATGCATTTCGAAAAATGATCCATAGCTAAAAATTTGTTTAATGAATCATTTTACGTCATTTTCGCTATTGTTTGTTCCTTTTTGATCTTCTTTATCTCTTCTATGCTCCATAAAATTGTTTATATAATTCCTCAATTACCGTAATCAGAGAGAATAGTGCCAAAATGGTCATGGAGGGAAACTGTTGCGGCGACATTTTGTCTATGCTGGGAACGACGACGACAAATGGCAATTTGGGATAGTTCCTGTGAAAAATGGCAGAAAATTTAGGCGAAAAATAATGAAAAATAAAATATGGCGCGAAAAATCGAAGAGAAAAACAGATTAATCATGAACTATTTAAAATTTTAATTTGGAAAGTTTATAAACTCGTGAAGAAAATTTTCAATTTATTAGACCAAAATATTAAAGTAAAAATTTATAATTTTTAACTTGCATAAAAATGTTATAACTCTTAGATCGAAGAAAAACACAAATCATGCTAATTTTTTAGTTGGACTACCAAATGCTAATGAGCAAAATAGTGGGGGCTAGGGGTCCTGAAAAAGTCACTTTCCAGAACACCAGTCGCAAACAAAGGTAATTTGGCCCCAATTTAGTTGCGCGAAGAATGTTCTGGCCAAATTTGTAGAGCTCCTAAGAATGACGAAATGACAGAAGATAAGAAATTTTTTACGCTTCGTAGGTATCATGTGAATTTTTGCGAATTTGAGATCCCAAAACTTGGATAGAAGGTATGTTGTTTTCCAGAATTTGTATCTAATTTATGATTTTTTCTAAAAGCAAAAAAAAAACGAAAAAAATTATTCATCATAAAATAAAAATTAAATTCAATTACTCATTTTAAGAAATTTAATAAGATAGTTGGAAAGCTTGTTTTTCTGGCATATTGACATAAAAATGATTGATATTTTCACATAGTGTCAGAGGGACATTAAAATATAAATATCCGGGACAAAATTTTACGGTGGGAATTTGAATACAATTTTTTATTAGCACGAAATTTTATTGCAATTTTAAAATAAATACTCAAAAATTATGATTAAAATAAATAGTTTATCGTGGAAATTATGAGGTATTTCGTTTTGCTTATTATGCATTCATTAAGCATCTACATGATTACCTAATATATAAATGTTCAAGAATAATTTGTAAATCGTATTTTCGCGTGAAAACAACCAGTTTTATCTGATTATGGCATATCTACGATTTTTTTTGTTTTATTTGACATTTTTAGATTAATTAAAAAATAAAAGTCAAACTCGATTTTTTTTGTAATATTTTGAATTTTCACCAAAACATTTTTTGCAAGAAAATACAGTATGAAACTTCTACCAACAATGACCGAGGCAAAATATTTTGGAGTAGAAAATTAGGAAATTATTATTAAAAAGAATATAAATTTTCGTAATAAAATGGTTTAATAGGGTTGTAATAAATTGTTCAAAAATAGTTGAAAATTGTGTTCGCGTGGGGATTGGCCCCCGCTTTATATACCCATATTACCATTCACCCTTCACCCACCGGAAAATCCGGTCATGAGAGTGACTTTCTGCTGATGAGGGGGCGTTTGTTACCATCAGCCTCCTCCTCTCTCCTACCAGATTCTACTTTCCCATCGCTACCGGCACAGGGCCGAGATTTGCGTGCCGTGGCACAATGATGATGATGTATGGGTGGGGGCAGGGGGAGGGGACCAGGACCGGAAAAGTCAGTCCTCGCCCACCCTCCGGGGCCGAAAAATGAGCCCAATTTGGGGGGGGGTTAGCTGGGCTGACTGTTTGCGCTTGTGATTACCCACTCTGTAGCTGGAGGGCATTTTGCCGAACGATGATGATGATGATGAATGATAAAGGGGGTGAATTATGGTAGTAAAAGGTAAAAGCCATAAAAAAATTTGGGATTTTTGTCTTCCAACTGAGACAAAAAGTAGATTTTATTTGACAACTTAGAAGAGTTTAGATTAGACCAGTCAGGGTGAAGATATTGCTAAGTTTCATTACATAAATCTTCGGTAAAAAACTGTAACTTTTTGGTGTAAAATATGGTTTACATATTATGAAAAAACAAACTTTCATGACAAGTAAAATCCTAATGAGAGGAAATAAGTGGTGTGAGGAAATATTTTGCAATCACATTAAAGATATCAGATTTTCGAGAGTGAAGCCAAGGTAAACACGTCAAGAAACAAAAAATCACCTTGAAGCCAAAAAAAATTGCTCGAGACTGGCTAAATGCCAAGCTCACCATTATTGGTGAGCTTAGATGGTGATGTGGTTTACAGGCCGAGGATGAGGATGAGTTATGGTCCTCTAGGGAACCATTAGAGGCTGGGGTCATGGTTTCCGAAAAGCTTGAGTGGTAAATAGAGCCATAAATAACGGATGAAAAAAAGCTTAAAGAAAATCCCCGGCGGAAGGAAATGATGGCAGACCAAAATTTTTTTGGCTAAAAAGGTTTTTTTGAATATATGTAAAGTTCATCGTAGGTTTTTTGTAATATTGGTTATGTAGTCAAATAGATCAAAAATATTGAAGGGATTTATGTAATTTTTAGTCATTATTAAGTGCCTTTTATTCATTTACCTTATAGGGGAAAAACTGTTTTATTAGGAGATCGAAATCCAAATTCAAATTAGCCCTTGAAAATGAAAAAGATGAATAAATTTTTAGCTCTTCGAATGGTGTCTTCATTTTTGAACAGTTATTTCTGAAGATTTCACAGATAAATTAAATTTTGCATACATTGGCAGAGCTTCAACTTTCAAACGATTTGATGATAAATATGAAATTTAAATTTTTTTATTTGGCATCAAAATTATTGGTCAATAGGGCATTGACTGAAATATTAAAAATTCCAATAACGAATACCTTAGAAGCATCCTCTAAAAAGATAAATTTTCTCTAAAAATAATAGGTCAAACTGAAAAAGTTTGACCCAAAAATCAAAAGAACAACTAAAGATTATCCCTTTTTCTATCCATGTTTCTTGCAGTTGAGTGAATGGGTCTTTAGACTTTCCACATATAAACGGTGGTGTCAAGTGTCAAAAATATTTACTCAAAATTTTTTAGGCCCCCTTTTTAATCATTGTAAATGTTTTTGCAAAAGCAAATTTGTTGTTCCAAATTTAAAAGCCAAAATAGTGTGAAAGCACCTGTATATGTACTAGTAAATGGACAAATTCAACCTCTAAACCTTATGGAATGCCATACAAACATTAAGTAAGTGTAGTAAAGATTTATAGCAAATTCTTTAAAAAATTATAAAATTATCGCTAAAGCTTTTTAGAATTTATTATTAGTTTTTTCCCTAAAACTTTAAGATAAAAATCTTCTCCACGAAGCTTAATCATATTGAAATAATGAGAAGCAAAAAAATCTTTTAAAATTCTTTCTTAAAAACAATCCAAAAAGCTAAAAATTTATATTGAGCATAAATTATGAAATAAGCATGAAATTGCTTAAACATCTAGATAAAAAAGATTCATTTCTGCTCACTCGAAATTTTGTTTTGTTATGTTTGCCGCGCGAAAACATTCACTTTGAAATCGGATGCCAAAATTGGGACGAACACACGGCCCAATTCATCCATTTATGAAAGAGGACCCTGCATTTCCGGTTGAGCTTTCGCCNTGTTTTAAAAAACTCATATTTTGATATTATAATTTATTGGGCTAATTTTGACGATAAAGATTCAGAAATGCATTATTTAGATAAGATTAGAAGGTAAAAATAAATTTGATTGTTTAATTTTCGGACAAAAAACTCAAAACCACATTTTATGGTAAAAATTTAAAGATGATTAAGTGCGACTGAATATAAAGATGTAAACAGAAGGATGAAAAATGCAAATTTTCCGCGTCATTTGTTAATAGTTTCTTTCGAGGAACCATTCCGAGTGCAATTCATTTCGCCGTTCAAGCAAAAACAATTTGGGCCTGCCCCCGGGGAAATGGATGAGTGGAATTGCTTCGGAAACAGACTTTGTTCATGAGGTGTATACTTGAAGGTTCCAAGCATTAATTTCCAAAAATTTATTTCAGAAAAATTGAAAAAATCACTGAATCATTTTTTCTTATATCTCATGTTATACCCACAAGTAAGTAATAGTAAAAATAATGACCCGGATCTTTCACATTTCCCATGAGAATAGAAATTTTTAATAATCTAATGGGTAAATTTAATTTTGCCATCGGATTTTTTGCCAAATCTTATCGGATGATAAAAGTATTATTTAAAAAATAATAACTAATTAAATTGCCATTTTAAATTGAAATTATTAACAATTTAAACATTTTGAATTTGCCTACTGGCACATTCCCTGATGATCTGTGTTGCCCTTTTATTGAGGGGCCAAAACGTCCATCTGTCCTGGATGGATTTTGGAAATGAATTGGATTTTGCCCCCTGGCGGTCTGGCTTGGCCATAAGGTGAGTTCCGGCCTCGGTTGGCCCAGACCCTTTTAATTTTCGTGTTCCTCGCCGTCTGTTTGTGCCGTGCCCGGAGGCCGTAAAACCAATTGGCCTAGGTTTTCCGTAGGACTTTTGGGCCAAGCAGCAATGATGTGATGCAAATTGGCCAAAAAATTGCTTGGGGTGCAGATTTTTTGACGGATTGTAATTTAGGAAATTTTTGTTGAAACAAAAAATTAATTATTTTTTTCCCTTGCTTTTAATTTTTTTTTCATTTTCCCATTAAACAATTTCACATTATTTTTTGTTTCCCAAGAGAATTGATAACAAATTTTGGCATTAAATTACCGCCATCATAATTGCCAATCTCATGGGAAAATAATGCTAAAAGAATCAGATCCATTGTTTTTGACTATTTGTGGCTACAATTCTCATGAAATTTTAGTTTCAAAAAACGATTAGGAAATCATTGAAGCAAATGTTTGCCAAAACGGATCTTATGTAAAAAAATTCCGACTAAAATAATTTAAAAATACAATTGATTTGCAGGCATTTAATGAATTAAATGATAACAAAAATAAATTTTATTTTCCTCCAAATTTTATAATTAAAAAAAAATATATAGGTAATTAGATTTTTTAATTCCAAATAACTAGTTTTAATATTAACTTTTCAAAAAAAGTTTTGTTATTTAAATATAAAAAAATTATTAAAAAATAAATTAAAATGAATCAAGCTTTAATTAATTAGACCACCCATTCAGTGCCAAAAAAATAAATTTAAAAATTACCAAAAATGGATTTTGCGGCATCAAAAATGCAAAAAAGTGATGTGAGCTTTGTGCTTTGCTCAACGAGCGATAAGGCCAAAAAATGCCACATGAGGAAGAAGAACAATGCCCCGCCGGAAGCAAGATGCTCGAATAGATAACATTGGGGGTGGAGGGGGATTGTTTCTCTATTCTTGGCCAGATTTTGTGCAAATTTTTGTGCATGGAATAAAAAAGAATATGTGGATTTTTCAGTTTAAATTTATATAGTAATTTTTCCAAATATTAACATTTAAAATGCCAAAATTACGAAATTTATAAGAAAAAGTGAACAATTTGTTATAAACAAAAAATCCGATCTTTTCAAGCTAATTAAATAATTTTATAGGAATCATGAAAAACTTAAATTCGAGGCTAAAAATAGGCATTTTATATATTAATTTTATGTAGTTTATAGCTTCTAATGTAGTAATTGCTGAATTCAAGGATTTTTTGAAATAATTCTTTTTTGTGGAAAACCATTTTATTTACTTTTGCAATATGCCGATAAATCGATCATATAAAAAATTCCAATTATTTATATGCAAGAATTGTTGGCCTTTTATAAAATGCGAAAAATGAAACTAATTTAGTGTTTTAGGGACAGGCAGACGGGCTGTGAAGTTCCGGAAAAATAGACAACCTCTGAGAAAAGGGAAATTAATTAAAGAGTCGCCGAAAAGCGGAAGCAAATAATGTTTCAAATTTTGCCAATTTGTAAAGAAACAAAATTGCAGAATTTTTTTGCATTTTTTATATAATGGAAATTTATTAAATTTTATCTAGGAAATTGCTTTTCTAAATAAACCCTTAATTTATGATTTTTGATAGTTTAAATTGTTTTTAAGAAAAAGGGTGGGCGATAGAATGTAAGCACTTTGTAATCTAATTTTGGACAAATTATACATTAACAAATTGCAACAAGGCGATGGATAAGCAGAATAAATTAGGGGCTGAATTATGATAATGACAATGTTTCACATGCGAAAACCCACATGACAAGAAGCTGTTTATGATTATTATTTGATTATAAACATATTTGATGAGGTCAAAATGGAGCAAAAATCTTCAGGAAAATACTCATTGTAGCAGTGAATCTCACAAAAAAATAATTTTAATTTTTTCAATTTTTTTATTCCACCGTTTTTTATCCTGTTGATTTTTTTATTTGTTTTAAACTATAACTTTATTTTTGAAGAAATTGTCAATCCCGTTCACCAGTAATGCATAAAATCTTTATTATTACGATATAAATAAATGTTTAAAATAAAAATTCAATGGTCATGAAATAAAATATAAAGGAACAATAAAAAATAATTATCAATTAATCTTCAATTCTTACAAGTTAGCATATATCTAAAAATAATAAAAACCAAAATATTCATAAAAATCCAAATTTTCAAATCAGATTAACGACCACCAACATCGTCTATTTTTGACACACACTCATGACATTCTTTGGCATTATTACACTTTGAAACCCACAGAATTCACGAGAAAATCAGCATTCTTTCCATCGTATTTGATCTTGATCCAATTAGTGAGATCAGATGAGTCGTCCATCGACTGTTCAAATTAGTTCCTTATCGAAGAATGAACACAAAATACAAAATAATTTAAAAAATTGAAAATAATATAATTTGGAATTATTTTTATTACATAAACCATTTTTAAATAAAAATCCACGTTTTATAAGTATACTTTATTTAAAAAATATTTGATTACTTTAAAAATTATCATGATTTGATTAGCATTATCTTATTTTTTCATCAACTATATTTCTAAATAATATTGTTATTTATTGAAATTATTGTCTAATTAAAAGATGTATAGACTGTAATAAAGATCATATTGATATGAGAAATCATTATGAAATATTTATTATCTTTATTTCCTTCAATTTCACTAATGAGAACATCTAAACCGGTTCTTTTTGGCTCCATTCCATCTTCAAAAACGTCATTCGGAAAAAGAGAACACACAAAATACAACCTAGAGCGGGGACTACAACTTTTTGCGCGAGATTGACTACAAAAATTGGACTGTATAAAATGGGTGATCAAAAAGCTCGAGATGGATCATTTTTAGTCACATCAAAGTAATTAATCATTTAGTTCAAATTCCCTATTTATGGCTTAAAATTCTCATTTTTTAGAGATTTTTATTTTATTTTTCACAACCCATCGAGCCACTCCTCTAATCACTTTCCGCCATGAATGTGTTGCTGTTGTGTCTCCTCCTGGTCCTGGTGCTGATCATCGCCATGTCACAACTCGAGGTGGAGGCAAGGCCCCAGTGGGGGAACTATGTCGACAGTTTCACCAGTGGCACTCTGTTGGACAACTTGTGGGGGCGGAAAAAATAGAAGGAAAGCTGTGAGAGAGCATTGCAAGATGAGAGACTGAGAAGCAGAGAAAATCGATATACATAGATTACGATAATCAATACTTTTGAATTTCATATTTTTCAAGAAAATGAAAAACTGAATAAAAATAATATATTCTTATTGAACTCGGTCTGATGTTAAGCACTTTTCGATTTATCCCATCAGATTACTTCAATACATTATGAAGGTCTATGTTCATTTACCTATATTTTGAGTTTTTTGCCATTTATTAATTTCTGGTAAGGGTGTTGGCGCATTTGGTACTGAAAGCTGACTGCAACCAGAAAAAAAGGAGAGAAAATTTTAATAATTTTTTATATTATATTTTTTTATCGATTGACATTAATTTTATACTTAATATTGGGAAATCAACTTAATACTACCAAATAATCTGATGTTATCAGAATTAATGTAATTACAGATACAAGGACCGGAAGTCATTAACAACCAACTTTCTTTGTTTTTAATCCCCGCCCAATGAAATAATAGCATAACACCTTTTTATAACCCTTTTTAAATTAGTGCAATAAAGATCGGTTATTTTTTGAATTAAAAAAATATTTTGACGAGTTTTAACAGAATTTCAAGTTTCCATTGGACTGCCTAAAATCATGCCTAAAAACTTATCAAGATCTTTGGAATATTATGCGATTATTTTTTATCGCATTAAACACATTATGTATCAAAGTATAACATGCATTATTTTATTGATAGACATGTTTCAAATAGGGTGTCATTTTCTATCTGTCATTTGCTAAATTTTTGATCTTTTGGTACCGTAATCGTGAATTTGATCCTTGGTTACTGTATCATCTTTGTGCTTCTTTTCCTCCACATATTTCAGTTCTCCTCTGAACTGCTGCTTGAGGATTTCGATTTGCCAAAATGCTTCTTGAAGAAGCCCTTGAATCGGCCATGATGCGGTGGCGGACTGCCGGAAGAGTTGCGCGGAGGCGGAGATGGAGGCGACGGCGGTGATGGGGGTGGAGACGGGGGACTTTGGCACAGTGCCACGGCCAAGAAAAGCACGAAGAAAACGGCACTAATCAGTGAGAATCGCATTTTTGACCTATGAAAAATTAGAAAATTCAACAGAAATTTTATATAAAATTAAATCACAACCAAAATTAATTTTATACTTAATACTGGGAAAATCTGGAGTTGATTTTTTTGACTAATTTCAAGTATCAAATTTCATCATTATTTAGAATTGAATGGTTCATGAATTTGAGAATACATTTTACAATTTTTACTTCGAAATCCCATAATTGCCGAAATGAGGTCAATTTAAATTGAGAATAATTTAAGTTGCTAAAAGGATGAATTTTATGAATCCAAATTTTTGATGAATTTAGTTAGGCGAAAAAAAATTAACTTGATTTATCACATATTTCAATTTCCTTTTATATGGCCTAATTTCGAGCAGATTTAACACTTTCTGACCTTTTTGGACATCTGAACAAATCACGCACCAATTTGTACTTTTTTTGGATTATGAAGTTTGGCCTAAAACACATTTTGCCACAATTTAAACATTTTTTGGTTCTACATATAAAGTTATAAGCTGCGCAAACATTCGAATAAAAGTTATCTATACTGGACTTCAATTTTTTAAATTAGGCAACAATTTTTGTCATATAGGTAATTAATAATACCATTAAAAAAATTTTTTACCAAAAATTTCCATGGTGAATTCACAGTAATTTTCCCTCATAATTGTAATATTTTCTTTGGCATAAAAAAAGATTTTCATCTCTATTTAGGGAGTAAAAATTTGCTTATTCAATTACAAAACATATATTCTCCCAAGAACTGGCATATATATTTTGTTATCTGATTAAAAAATTAATATCCCAATAGATTGAATATCAATATATTTGAACTTTTTTGCAATATTTCTGGGGAATAGAGAATATTATTACAAAATCTCCCACCTTCAGATAATGCCAGAGATCTGCTAAACAAATCCTGCTAAAGAGAGTGTGTAAATAGAATAAAGTTCAAAAATATTAAAGGAAAAAAATTTCTAAAGCAGATAGTACCCATCTAACTATATATGTAGATAGGAACCAAGCAATTGAATATTTAAAACAACTAAGGACAGAGCGGACTTACAGAGAGCTTAACTAGCTAGTAAATTAAGCTATATCATAGTTAGTTAAGTCTATTTTATAAATTTGCTAACAATAAATAATTAACAAATATTCAATTTAGAAAAAAATTAATCATTTTTTATATATTGCTTTTTTGATTACAAATTAGCCCTTTTTTTAGCCATTTTTTATTCTTTAGTGGTAAAGGATATGCTTATCAACTAGCTTCTATGAGTCCATCAAGTAATCAAGCTACCAAATATTTTCTAGTTTTTTTCCTCGGGGTTTTCCACTTGATTTTCTCCATCTTCATCATCATCATCGATTGATTCTTCACTTCTATTCATTCAGGATTCACACGACGACCCCCTGCCCGGCGTGGACGTTGGTTTTCTTCATCCGCTTCGGTATCCTCTTTATCCGATCCTGTTTCCGAATCTGATTGTGATTCTGATTCCGATTGATGTTCTTCTTCTTCATGGTTTCTTTCTCTCCGTCCTCCTCCTCCTCCTCCTCCTCCTCCTCCTCCTCTTGTTGTTGGTTGAATATTCTCGCGTCGACTTGCTCGTCTGCTCGGCAAGCGTGGACCATGTTCATTTCCATTTTCATTTGTTCTGAAGCAGATAAGGCTGTTACAACCAGTTTTACGACAGAGAATACAAGATTTCCAAAAAAGTCCCTTGAAATCATTTTATAAAAATATATATTTTTTGAAAATTCGGTTGTAAAAACAAATTATTTTTGTGGAACTTTTAGCAGAATTTCAACCAAAAATTTATCATTTTTTTATGAATCCAATTATTAAAGAGTATAGTTTGACTGGGTCGATTCATTACCGGTACGATTAATTACCAAGGCTTGTAACTTTGTTCAAACAAACCGAGAAACGATTTTGGTTTCAAAAGAAGAGCATTAAAATAGTTACGAATGCTTCTAAACTCTTTTGCCACTACAAAAAAGTTATGGACAAAATACCGTCAATTTGGCCAAAATTTGAAAAATAGCAATGTTTTGGCCATAACTTTTTTCACAGTGGTCCAATTAAAATGGATTTGGGTTCATATTGCTATATTTTTTGATAGTTACGTCAGGTTTTGATTTAAATCAAATTATAACGATTGGTCCCCCAAATATCGGGTAACCGTTTAAAAGGTATTAATAGTATTTATTGCATTTTTTAATCTATTTCATTAGCATAATGAAATTGACTTATTTAGTATTAGTACTCACTTTTCGTCTGCGGCAGTGCCGTCCGCGCCACTCCTTTTCAAACCCATTCTGATGGCAATTGTCAGAACTGCGCAGGCAAGCACTATGAGTGCTGCTATGACAATTCCGTTAAGGCGCTTACGGCGTCGACGCCCGGTGAGACCGCGGCCATGGCCGGAAAAAAATATTTCTTTAGCAATAATTTTTCGATTTTCTTTTCTCATTTTTTCTATAATTAAGATTTTGGCGCTTATTTATAGTTTAATTCTGCCTTTTCGGTAAAAAATATTTTTGACTTATTTATATAAAAAAAGGTTTTTTTATATAAAAGAACCATTTTATATGTTTAAAGAAGTCTAAATAGATGGCTTTAAGGCATAATAAAGATGATTTCGATTCAAATTATTCTACATTTCTTATCCATCTGTTCTGATTCTGTTCTGATTTCACAGACCTTTATTGCTGCTGATCATGCCCAATAATTCAATTTGATCATTGCTCAACAGGCCCCTGATCAGTTCCAACAGGTCCTTCATTTTATGTTGGTTTTTCCCAGAGTTTTCATCCGATTTTTGTTCATTTTTGTATGATTTTTCCTCATTCATTGGCATCCATTTCATGGCAAGATTTTTGAAAATTGTATTAGGGCCAAAAAGGACCTTGACCGGATCGATCTGACCTATGCCGCATTGGGCAGCTAAGTGATCAATGGCCAAGTTTAAACGGTCCTTGATGCTCGAATATATGTTTGATAACTGAAATGACCAATTATTAAAGTTCTAAAGAGCTTAAAACTTGTATTTTTTAAAAGAGAGTATCTGAAATATTCTTTATAAATAAAAAATTCAAACCTCCACAAGGCATTGATCTTTCCCAAGAATGGCACTTTTTAACACATTAAAATCATAGCCCAATTGTTCTAACAAAATGTATTCGCCATCCTTAATTAAAGTTAATAAAGTTAATTTTTAATAATGGATTTTTATATTATAGTCATAAATAGGGCTTGGATTTTTAGTTTGCAAACTATTTTTTTATTTTCAGTTATTTAGCGAAATATGCATGAAAAACATCTTTTTAAATGGTTTTGAAGCATTTTAAAGATGTTTTTTAAAAACTACAAAATTTTGGCCCTTTTTTGGACCAAAATCCTTCACAAAAATGCAATAAAAATGGGATAAAAAACTATTTTGACCTTTTTTTGGCTTTTAACAACTATTTGGGGTAAAAAAATTAAAATAGTTAACTATTTTCGGGTTTTTAGCAACTAAAAATCCCAGCCCTAGTCATAAATGACAAAATGTTTAAATGTTTTTTTATTTTGGTATAAAAAATGTAAAAAGTTTAAATATTGAAACATTTGAGATAAGGTAAATAATAAATAATATCCTAATAAATGTCATTTTTGGTAACTTTTTTCGTTATAAATATTTTAATTAATTTACTGTATTTTACATACTTTTTCATTGGGATGTATGACATGTTTTGTGAACAATCCCTTTCTCTCTTCTTGCTCTAGGTTCATTAAAAATTGTTTTAAAATTCCATCATTTTCGCCATCTGTATGAAAATTTATTTATTTTTTTTTATCATTTTCGAAAATATTTAAATAATCTTTTTAAATATCATTAAAATCAAATTTGATTCAATAAAATAAAAACAGATGAAGTTTTCTAATATTCTTTAAATATTTTCCAGAAAAAAATGAAACTTAAATTTCAAGGCCTAAAAATTGCAAGTAGATTTATTGATTCAAATTTTTATATTTTTTATTATTAATGGAAAACGTAATAAAATTAACTTGCCAAAAAATTCATTTTGTTGTTGAATAAGAGACCAAAAGTCCTTATTTTCATTGTGGTTCAATACACAATTATGTTCCTGGGTTTCAGATTTAACAGCAAGAAGATGATAAATAAATATGAAAAGTAGATTGCTGATAAAAGTGATTTTATGCATTTTGCATAAATAATAATTTTTCTATTAAAATGTAAGATTTTTTTATTCGATTTAATTGATAAAACATACATAACACCTTTAATAGAACTATATCCAATATTAGAATCAGAGGAACAGTGCAGTTCCCAGTTTTTTTAATTTATTAAAGACAATTTTATCTAACTCTTTATTGAATAATCCATCATATTTCTAAAAGAAAGATTATTTTTTCGGTGCATTGAAGAAATTAATTCTAAATTTCGCCTTTTAACTTTCTCGATTTTCCATGAAAATTACCCAATTTTTTTTTCAATGAAATTTGAAAAACTAACTTGTAAGAAAGTCAAAAAGTAGAACATTGGATTCTGCATTTTTTAATTTTGGCCTAACAAGATTTAAAAATTATTATGTTTTATTTTTATTGTATCATTCGACGGTTTTTTGCTCGTCCTAAAATTATTATTTTTCTCTGTATAATTATTATTTTCTCTGTATTTAGGAAATTTTAAAAAATATTTTTAATTTCACCAATTATTTCATCTTATGATTTTGGAGTTTTTAAAAAAATGGAGGAAAGAAATGTAATAACACAGATGGAAATGGAAAAATATATATGCACGACTTTGAAGGCACGAATATAAAGACGTCAATGGATACATATTTGAATATAACAATAAATTATTCATATGAGTATCACGAAAAAACTGCAAAATTTTTTTGCAGTTTTTATTTTTTGCAAAAAATCATATTTTCCAAGATGCCATGTCACGTATAGAAAAAATAAATATATGCTTTTTCATAAAAAATAGTGGAATTACATAAAAAATAATCAATGTAATATGACGAACAAACATCATGCTAAATCCATTTAGGTCACAAAAAGCATTGTAGTAATATATCTAATGAAAAAATTGTTTTAAAATAAATAAGAATTTTACAAAAATTTTAAATTTCCTATCTAGTCTGGGGAATCTTGCATATAATATTTCAGAATAAAAATATAAAAAAAGTCGGCGGCGTGGTGTAGTGGTCTATCAGACGGGACACAAATCACGCGACGTGGGTTCGAATCCCACCGCCGTGTTAGACATACTCAAGCCCGCGGGGAGCACATCCCTTCACCCAACCATTATCCGAGCGGTGTACAATTCTATTTATGTGCAATTTAAAGAGAGAAAGATAAGCAATATTTAGCACATGAATATACACTCCAAAAACGGAAATAAAAAAAATGAAAAGTTATCAATAAATTCATTCTGTTCTGGCGCTTTTTTATTTCTTCGGCGTTCCCCCATCATTATTTCCAATACTTTCGCTTCCATTAGCTTTTTTACTGTTTCCTTCAGCAGGACTTGGATTAGCTAAGGATAAAAAAATTTAAAATTTCCGATAAACTCTAGGCAATTCCAAAAAACCCATCAAAATATTTTTTGTTTATTTGTAATTGAACATAATTTGTTTATATTGTCAGCAAAAACCATCCATTTATAGTTTTATTAATTTCATATCTTTTTCGGCTTAAATCTTAAAATGTCTCTCTTCTAAAATTAGAAAATTTCTTTCTCCTGAAATTATAATTTATGGTTTGATTTAAGACGAAATGTCTTGAAAAAATTCAGATTTATTTGGATTTTACTCTTTACAAATACATAATAATATAAAAATCTTACGCTATTCACAAGACTTTGACCAAAAATGAACCTTACAAATGGGATAGAAGATATTAATTTTTAACTGACCAAAATGATGTAACTAATAAAGCTTTTTTATAGAAAAAAATTTTCAGTATTTTGACCATTTTTTTAAAATTTGTTTTGGCATTGAAAGTTCCATCCCCATTATTCCTTTCATAATTCCCTACCGCTATTATTTCCGGCTGTCCACACACTGACTCCTGCGCGCTTCATGACTGGGGGAGTCCGGACAACAATGCGCTTGTCGAGAAATCGGAGGATCGGCGGCAGAATCAGCGCAACCAGCAACAGCGTCACAACCACCGCCAGGACCATGCCCGCGATGAAGTACCATGGGATGACCATCCGCCTGCGGCGGCGGCGAACTTTTGACGAAGATGTTCCTTAAAAATTCACATCCGAGTCCGGATTATTCGTCAGTGAAGGGGTGCATTGTAGGGTGCTAAGACGTTAAAAAAAATAGTGCCAAATGGGGCGTTAAAAAATGTGCCAAATGCAAAATTTTGTACGAAAACTTTTTTGTTAGACTTGTTAGACAAAAAGTATAAAAGGCAAAGTTGTGCAGAATTTTACGCTGATTCGAATGATATAAAAATTATTTCGAAATTCGAACAAAAAGTTCGAAATATCCCCTAAAAACCGTATTTTTTCAGTATTTCGGCAAAATTTCGAACTTTTTGTTTGAATTTCGGAAAATTTTTTATACCATTCGAATCAGCATAAAATTCTGCACAACTTTGCCTTTTATACTTTTTGTCTAACAAGTCTAACAAAAAGTTTTCGTACAAAATTTTGCATTTAGCACTATTTTATTAACGCCCTAGTACCCATTGTAGTGTGCAATGTAACTTCATTGCCAAAAAAGCTTCCAGTTTTTTAAGACTAGATTTCGAAGCGAAATTCGTGAACAATGTTTTGTTGTCTACCTCACTCCCTTTCAAATGTTATTTTTTCGGTGCTAGGTCTTTAAAAAAAAGGGCCCAATGTGGGCGTTAAAAAAAAGGCCCAATGCGGCTAGTCTGTACGAAAACTTTTTTGTTAGACCTGTTAGACAAAAAGTATAAACGGCAGTTCAGAATTTTATGCTGATTCGAATGGTATAAAAATTATTTCGAAATTCGAACAAAAAGTTCAAAATTTTCACGAAATACTGAAAATTAGAGTTTTTAGGGGATATTTCGAACTTTTTGTTCGAATTTCGAAATAATTTTTATACCATTCAAATCAGCATAAAATTCTGAACAATTTTGCCGTTTATACTTTTTGTCTAACAGGTCTAACAAAAAAGTTTTCGTACAGACTGGCCGCATTGGGCCTTTTTTTAACGCCCACATTGGGCCCTTTTTTTTAAAGACCCAGCACCATTTTTTTCCATATTCTATCGTTTCAACAAATGGAATATTTTTTGGCAATTAGTACGGGCAAATTTTAAAATCGCCAAAAAATTTATTTTATCCAGCAAAGAGTTTATTTTTCCCTTAGAAATTTAAAGATACATTTTCCACCATTGACATAATCATCTTTTCATCACATCGTGCAAAAATAATAATTAATTTCTCACTAGAGTTTAAACCTACCATATTTACATTTGCGTTTATAGTATATGTATTTTAAACCGTAATAAAGCTTTTGGCGATACGTGTTAAAATTAGTACCGTACTTTTTACATGTTTGTAAACTCTATTTTTCATTTTCTACTTATTATTAGCAATAAATCAATATTTCATCAAATTGTTGACTTCTCATTAATCATACTTTACATAATACTAAAATACTCTTAAAATTTGCCTGCATTTTGATGGCCAAATCTCTCGCTGTTCACTAATCCTTTGATCAGTTCAAGTAACTCTTCCACATATTTCTGGCCCTTTTCTTCCCATTCATTGGATCCTTTGCTTTTATTTTTATTATTTATTTTCCTTTTCACTTTCATCCATTTTATTGCCAGTGTTTTCAGAATTTTCCCATCATCGAAATTGATTTTCAACGGTACAATTTCATTGAGTCCGAATTGAACAGCAATCAGATCAATTATCAAATCCATGTGCTGCTTGACCTCCGAGCTCAGATTCATTATCTGAATTTTTTCATCATTTTATGATATTTAAATTTCAATCTTTCGTATTACTTTTAAATATTCATATAATAGATGATAAATACACAACTTTAAGAGAAGTTTTTATGCCATTTATTATACTAATAATTTTTATGAATATTTATAATTTGGGTAAAAATCTCAACTTAGTTAGTACTCGCTCAATTTGAAAAAATTAATTTGTAATAATATAAATATTTTATGTGAAAAAGAAATTTTATTTAATCAGAGAGGGAAAAGTTCCAGATTATTTAATAAAATGGTGAGTTTATGGCTATGGATCAAATGAAATATAGGCGAAATAATTCTGATTAATTAATTTTAACTAATTTTTGGGACACTTCTATCGAATTATTAATTTCACATTTAGATTGCTATGAATTTATCATCTTTGACAAAAACACAATTTTTTTAAATTTTTATTTATCATTATTATCACCTTATGAACACACCGTCCGCCCATTAACAGAGATCTTTTCAAAATAATTGAATAGTTTCGCAAAAGTTTGATTAAATTTTCTAATTTTTCTTTTTCTTTAACTTCTGTAGTTGGTTGCAAATTTTTCGCACTATTTTTATCATAAAAATTCATTATTTTGTTGAAACTTTTCTTTAAATTATTCGATAATCTTCTAGTCAGGGATTTTGCTCTTTCGCCATTATTCTGAGCATTTTTCATTTCATTTTCGCCGGAACTGTTAGAATCGTAACTTTCGCTGATCCCATTAATGTATTTCTAAAAATAAAATAACTTAATAAAGAGTAAATTTTGGAAAGTATTACTTGCGCGATTGGATGTATAACTGGTGGTGGAAACAGAAGCTGTTCATCTTGTTCTAAAGTATTTAAAAATTCCTTCATCGTGCCATCATCCTGTTCATCTATAATTGAATAGTAATTTAATAAATACATCTATAATTGAATAGTAATTATATAATAATTTATTAATTTAGAATTATAACAAATACCAAACTACTATTTTTTGATGGGTCCAAAGATAAATATGAAAGCCACCACTCATAAAGATGAATAAAAAAGGAATTTAATTTATGCATATCGTAAAAATTGATTTTTTTAGAAATTTTTTTTATGAAATTCTAATTTTCTAACTATTTAATACAAATGAATGCCTAACCTTATAATATAGTTTGACTTTTAAGGATTTTTTTAATTATTTTGGAATTCAAAACTTTTACCAAAGAGGATTTTTACCTACTATCTGTTGACGAGTCCATGTCCAAAACTCTGAATCTGTGATGGAGCTATTGCAATCAGCTTCTTTTGGATCATTTGGAAACTGTGCATTAACAATGATGGGTCCAAATCCAAAGATAAATATGAAAGCCAATAAAATCATAAAGATTTGCTAATTTTTATCCAAGATAATGCCTTCTTATTTATGTAGTGTGACCTTTTATAAGCTGTTTTTTCGAGAAAAATTTATAATTGGTGATATCAGGTGATTGAGAATGGGAAGGCCGGATGCAATCGTGGTTAACAATTTCCGTTTTTAAAAATTATAATGAAAACGAAGTACATCACATATTGCAACAGGCCAAAATAATTAGGTAATACCCACATCTAAATACAATAATGTATGTGTGAATCAATGAAAGTGAAGATGAAGTTAATAAACATGAATTATTTGCAGGAAAAATACGATGTTTTACTTTTTAAAAAATTGTTAAAAGGTTTAAATTGCAAATATCTAATGAATTTAAAGCTATTTAAAAAAACTTTAAATAATTATAGTAGAGGCCTAGAGGCCTCGTCTTAGTTTAATTTTCCAATGATTTTTAACAAAGGGATATAATTGAAAAGGTGGAATTCACAGCAATCACATTTTTTCATAATAAAAATTCTAACGTAAGTAACCGATAAGATAATTAAGTATCTAACGTAGATAAATAAACCTAAATTAGAAACTACTTTACAAATAAAAGTACGTATTATAGAAAACAGATGTTCAATTTACTTAGTGTTCGACAAAAGTATTGGAATAATGGAGAACAGACAAATAGAATCCACGCTATATTATCAAATGAATGAAAAGCGAGATATAATCTATAGCTAATTTAGCAAGTAATGTATATACATAGGTTGTAAAATTGAAGACATTTTACAAATTACAAAACGGCCGAAAACACATCCTTCATTCTGAGACCTACAAAAGTAAGGAACAAAAAGTTATCCGCTATGGGAACTCTATTTTGGCCAAAGGAAAAAATCTGAATAAAAATTCAGATAAGTATATACTCATTTATGCCGTTTGTTCTAATTAAATTTATCAGAATTTCTTTTAAAATAAATAATAAAACGAAGTTTCATGTAAACTTAATTTTTGCATGTAAAAAATCGTCCTCCAATAAAACTCCAGAATTGGTCCGCCAAAAAAACTCATTTGGCACCAAAAAAATTTGAAATTTAATTTAAACAAAAATATGTTTTAAAAAATTCAAAAATTTTTACATGAATCCGAAAACTGTTCAAGCCAAAAACTCAATATATTCATAATGTTTTTTGAATTTTACTTCAAATGGATTTTTTCTTAAATTTTGAATTGGTAAATTTGATTTGAATGAAATTTAACCCAAAAAGATTCTGTAATTAATTACCATTTAAATGAAAGATTAATTGTAATTAATTTCCTTGCCATGAAACGCAAAAATAATTACCACATTCATAACAAATCAGATTTCAACTAATTAAAAAATAAAACTGCTCGTTTATCACAACATATCAGTTAGTTAATAAAATTTACTTGTTAAAATTTCTTACTAAAAAACTAATTATCCATTTCATTTAATTGGGAATTTTCCCATTTAGAAAAAGGGTACATGACAAGCATAATTATATTCGAGAAAAAATATTCCAATCCAAACAAATTTCTTGTTTTTTTTTTATCTTTTTTCCAATTCATATCCGTTCCTCTGGCTATTCGTCGTCGCTCTTTCGCCTCTTTCAACTATGCCGCCTTTTTACTGCCACTGCCAGCCTTCTTACTGCCAGCCGCTTTGCTGCCGCCCCCACCCCCCTTTGTTTTGAACTTGATTGGGGCTTGGACCGAGACTCGGGTTTTGAAGAATTTGATGAAATTTGGGACGATGAAGAAAAGGGCCAGCATTATGAGGGCAACCAGCACGCAAGCCACAATGCACACCCAAACGGGCACGCCTCGCTTGCGTCGACGACGTTGATTTTTGCCGCGACCAGCAGAAGAGGATGAACCTGTACGGGGTGTGAGGTGGGTCTTTTGGAAGCTAATAATGCCAAAATTGATTATGATTTAGTATTATGGGAAGAAGATTAAACTTTTTACCACACTCATGTGAATAAGATTAAGTTAAGGTCTATTAAATATTCATTAGTGTTATAGGGCTGGTGTAGTTAGGATAATGCCTTGGAAAAAACGAAAAAGCCGTTTTCCACTCGACTAAAATTTTAGATATTTCGTGCCACTTTTGTGAATAAAGTTTTCAATATTTGAAACTTTTCAGAAAAATCTGCAAAATTATAAAAGACTAAAAAAAATAGAGCGTACACCAAATTGCACTTTATGTTTTTGGTCTAACGAGGACTAGGTCTAAAAAGGTTTTCAATTTGCACGGTATTAACGGGCTTTTCCGAGCACCTCATTGCCTTATCTATTAAAAAAGCTTTAAAAATATGAATGCAATAGGATTTATTTATTGAATTATAATTATGGTGTTGTACTGTAGATGCTTGATATCAGAATTGTGCATAATTTTACTGTTTCTATTTACTGAAATCTATTGATCCATAAAATTTCTGACCTGTACCCGACAGTGTGAACTGTTCGCTGTCCAGTAATCCCCTGATCAATTCCAACATTTCTTTCACATATCGATAGTCTTGTTCTCCATTTTCCGACTCTTTCTCTTCGTAATTTTTATTATGTTTCAATTTCTTTATTTTCACCCATTTCAATGCCAAAGTTCTCAAAATTGTCCCATCGATCAAAGAGATTTTCTTGGGCACAATTTCACCTATTCCGTATTGAGAAACAACCAGATCAATAGCCAAATTCAAGCGTTGCTTGCATCCAGAAAACATTTGTATAACCTTAAATTAAAAATATATTTCAAATAAAGTATTAGATCTTCGAGATAACGGGATCAATACTATAATAGATATTAGTTTCTAGCTGAAGATATGGTCAGATTGTAAATGAGCCAAAATACTACATATAAAAATAATTTTAATCCTATTACTTTCTTCATTCTTCTCACCTTCTCCTTAATATTTTTTTTACTTTTTTATATATTAATTTTAATTGTTGTAATTTTCCAAACTTCATAAAAACCCTCTAACATTTTGGTATTTATTTCAGAATATAATATTAAATCCATCTATACTATGAATTAATAATGGAATTTATTGAATTTTTATTAATATAAATTTTATAAAGTTCTACCGATAATACATAATCTATACAAAAAAAGCAAGAAAATGATAATTGATCCAAAATTATTGCTTGGAAAAACGTGATGTTTTATATTTAAATTTTTAATAATAGAAACCTTTTGCACACATTGTCCGCCCAGAATTACAGATCTTTTCAATACAGTTAAATCATACCGTAAGATTTGTACCAAATTTGCCAATTTTTCCTCTTCTCCCATTTTCCTTTCCATTTCTGTTTTTGTCTCCAAACTTTCCCCACTATTTTTCGCTTCATTGTTATCGAAAATATTCAGCATTTTATTGAAATTTTTCATGAAACTATCAGACAATTTTCGAGTCAACGATTTCTCGGGTTTAATAATGTTTTGTGCATTTTCATTATTATTAAAATCTTCATCGTTCGAACTACTGCTGCTGGAGTTGAAAACTTCACCGGTTTTATGGGTGTATTTCTATAAAAAAGATATATAAATAATTAATAAGTTATAAAAAAAATCTAGCTTTATAAATATCGACTGTGAATACATTCGATACCGTGTTTGAATAATTTGGAAACATACTTCCGCGATTGGATGTATTACGGGAGGCGGAAACATAGTTTGTTCTTCCTGCTCCAAATCGTCCAAAAATGCACTTACAGTGCCATCGCCTTGCTCACCTACAATCATAAACCAGCATAATTTATGTTTTTGATTATAATGCATTAATAATTTTAATGCATTTATATGAATTTTATTTAATCTAGCTCATAAAATTAATTTTTCTATACCAATTATAAAACGGTCTAAAATATACCAAACAATTCCTTCTGCTGGTGAGCCCATGCCCAAAAATCATTGCCATTATTCAGTTCATCCATGATTGGACTATTACAATCATTTTCTTCTGATATAACTGGTGATTGTGCGACAATCAAAATATGGCTGATTTTGGAGAGTAAAATGAAAAATATTAAAATATACATTTTGCTGAACTTAATGAATCCCATGATTAAAATCTAAAAGATGATAAAGAATTTAAGAAAATCATGATTTAACTTGATAATGGCATATTTATGCTCTTGGATTTGATGAAAATTTCTAAATTGAAGTATAATGCATTTATTTCTTATTAACAGATTCATTTATATGTGGATAAAATGATTAAGAGATTAATTACATTTAATGTAAATTTTATTTCATTCGATATAATTTTGTGTTTATGTACGATCATTTCATTTTATTGCCATCATTTCTGTGTGGGCGACGGAAACCTACGTGGTTAACAAAATGTCTCTTTTTCAAATAACAAAAATAATGCAATAAATAAAAAAATAAAATCAATGAGTTTAAAAAAAGAATTAATAAAAATAATTTTACTGAATTATGTTCAGGATTCCAATCCTATAAATCAGGCCAAGTTTTCTGATATTTCAAACTTGTCATAGTTTGAAGTGAACTTGGTGATTAATAGGTGATTCTTCAGATAAAAATTGCAAAATTTAAGGAAACCATCAAAATTTTAATGATTTAAATCCTAAAAATTAGATAATACTTATTAGATAATATTATTTTTTCGGATAATCTTATTTGTTTGAACCATTTTCAAAAATAATTATAGCATATTTAGAAGGATGGAAAAAGACATTATTTTTATGAGAAATAAAAATTTTTTCGAATAATAAAAAATTTTTTGCATTTTAAAAATTGTTCAATTAAATAATTTTATCAAAAATTAGAAAATATAATAATGATCATAAGAAAAGATATAGCTTTTTGAATGCTTAGAAGCCAATTGACCGAACTACAATGAATAGCTGCATATTTTTAAATATAATTTATAATAAATACGGACTCTGTCGATTCATCCCCGCCGATTCATCCCCCACGATTCATCGCCGCTGATTCATCCCCAAGATTATGCACCCCTCCCGATTCATCGCCCACGGTTCATCGCCCGTTGTTCTAGGATCGTTTCATCGCCCAATTGCAAATTTTTTTGCAGGCTACAGATTTCTAAAATTTTCAGAGGCCTGATTTAAAAAAATTCATAAGCCTGAATTTTCAAAAAAAATTCACAGGCGTTGGGTTTTTCCAAGAAAATTTAAGAGCCTAAAATTTTCAAAAAAATTCACGGGTTTTGGGTTTTTCCAAAAAAAATTCAGAGGCCTAAGTTTTTCAAAATTCCGACAATTTCAAAGGCCTCTATAGACTACACAACTTTTTTGGTTAGGAAAAATGGGCGTTAAAACGACCCTTGAACAACGGGCGATGAACCGCGGGCGATGAATCGGGAGGGATGGGAGGGATGAATAATCTTAGGGATGAATCAGCGGCGATGAATCGTGGGGATGAAAGACCCCCACCGTAACAAACATACAGTGGATATAAATTTAAAACAAATTTTTATTTCTTTTCTCATTGAAATTGGCAAAAAGATAGAATATTTATATGCAGGATTCTCTTCATATTTTTACTTTATGTATGAATTCATTTGATGTCATAGATCAATTCAAACATAATTTCGCCAAAAATTAGTGCAATTTTATTGTTTTACAAATTTGACAAGGGATTGTGGCAGTTTTGTGCTCATTACACATGTGTATAATATTAGGATGATATCAAATTTACTAATATTAAACAAGAAAATCAATTAGAATAGTAAAATTCCAATGTTTACTGACTATAAGCTATAATTAGGTGCAAAGTTTTAATTTATTTTATTATTATTATTATTTTGTGTTTTAATGTGCGATAATTATAAGAAATAATCAGTAATTTTTTTTTATTATAACCTAAAAAATCATTGTTAATTGTATTTGTTATGCATATTTTTTATTAAAAAGAAAACCAAAGATTTGGTATTATAGACCAAGCGAGATGAATAACCGACAAGCATCTATCAAAGTCTGCACTTCCCAAATAAAAATGGAATGCTCAATTTAGACTCTTTTTAGATTGAGCCAAACTTTTGGTCAATGGTATGCGGCGCATTCTCAAATCCATTAATGTTTTTTACCAAATGAATTCTTTTCATACATTTCTGCCATTCCTGCTTTATTACTTGGGTTCCCTCATTAGGCCACCCAGATCAATCGGGATTGATTATTGTAAAATTGATATATGTATATATTATCGTCGACAATTTACATTTAAAATCAATTTCTCAAAATTTGAATCGAATAAATAACAATTTTCCACTGAAGAATCATCACTTTCTGATTTTCTTCAATCCATTAGGCCTTCTGACTTCCGCCGGCCTTTTTCGATCCATTTCCTCCTGCCGGCTTCGCACCACCACCCCCTGCTGGTGCCAGTGCAGATGCACAATTCCAACAATACCCCGGCCAAATGAACAGCAGCCCATAAATGACCATCGAAAGGAAGACAATGGCGAGGATACAGCCGGTGAGCGCACCCGAAAGACGCTTACGACGGCGACGCAACTTCTTGTCTTGGCCAGAAGAGGAGCCTAGAAAAAGCAATTGACAAATAAAAAAAATTCTTCAATTGCTTGAAAAAAATAGTGAAAAGTGTCCTTTTTAAGGCCGAAGATCTGGTCAAAATTTTTTCAAATTTTAGTTTTTATTGTTTCATAGTAAATTTATTTTTTTGATGTTTCTATATGAATTCAAAGATGATTTAACAATTTTAAACCGATAAATATTTTGAACACATTGGTGAAGAAAGTCCTAAACAAAAATGTTTTGTTTACAATTTCTAAAAATTCTTTCGAAATTTTAAACTATTAATAATAAGTATTTTTGCAATAAAAAATAAATGCTCGATGTTAACTCACCTGTCCCTGGTAGCTCAAATTGTTCACTGTTCATGAGTCCCTTGATCAGTTCCAATAATTCTTTAACATATTGGTGTTCTTTGCTTTCTCGTTCATTCTTCCATTTTTCTTCACTGTTTTTAAAATTATTTTTCAATTTTTTAATTTTTATCCAATTGACTGCCAGATTTTTCATAATTGTCCCATTATTATAAGTGATTTTTAATGGTACAATTTCATCTATCCCAAACCGATCAGCGATCAGATCAACCGCCAGACTAAGGCGTTGTTTGATCCCGGAAAAGGTATCAGTTACCTGAAAATGCGATATTGAGCAAATAATAATTAAAAATTGTTTAGTTAATGAATTAGTTTAAACATGTGGCCAAAATATCGATCCTAAAAAGTTCATTTAAGTTAGAAATAAATTTGAAAGTGCCACAAAAACCTTTTTTGGTGGCTGGAACCAAAATAAAGATTATTTTTGTATCCTTTTAAAATCATCAAACTTTTAATTAACTGAAATATTCCCCTAAAAGTATACAGTATATGCATCGAAAGCAAAATATAAATGCCGATAAAATGCAAAATATTTTTTCTAATATAAACTATAATATGTAGGTAAATTATTTTCAACTAGGGATCTTTAGAAAACAAAAAAATATATAATGAGTATTAAATTTTAATTTCGTTTTGAATATACATATACTATTGGGGTGATAGATCATCAACTTATAATGTGGAAAAATCCAAAATTCCAATAATACGGAGCAGAGAAAACGGAGGATATGCCTCTCTGACACGTTAAATAGAACGGCGGGCTCACGAAAGACCGAATTCCGCATTTTCCGGTGTTTCATTGTTGGTGTTTTGTAATTTTTTGTTTTGTATTTTTCGTTTTATTAATTTTCACCTTGAATTTTTTAAACACCCGAGTAGTATAAATAGTTTGTGAAAGCCAAACCTTTGCTATACATTTTCCACCCGCAATAACGAAGCTTTTCAGTATTTTGGAATCATGATGTAAAAGTTGCAAATATTTTTCTACTTTATCATTTTCTATCAACTCATTTGAGTCATTTTTGCCGAAAATATTGGTTATTTTGTTGAAACTTTTTCGGAAACCACCAGACAATTTTCTGGCCAATGATTTTGAATTTTCTTCCTCTTTTGAACTATTAAAATTGACCGCTTTTCCATCTATATGGGCGTATTTCTAAAAAAATAAAATTATTCAAATTGTCATATTTTACATATTTAGAGCAATTTAGTGTCTAAAACTAAAATCGAAATAAAACTTCGAAAAATTGCTATGAAAAGGTGATCAACCCTTTTTGCGTTTTATTTTTGATTGCGCAACTCTTCGAAGTTGCCATTCCAAATTTATTATTAAGACAATTGGGCCCCGCCGATTGAAATGCAAATCCCGAAAGTTGTGCTTATTAACATTTATTGAAAAATTTTCATTTTCCGAAATTGTCATAACTGCAAAAATTGATTTATTATCCATTTAATTATATCAATCTAGTTAATTAATTTTTATGTAAAATTAATTATGTACTTCTGCGATTGGATGAATAATAGGAGGTGGGAATAATATTTGTTCCTCATGTTCCATATCATCCAAAAATTGGTTAACAAGTCCATCGCTTTCTTTAGAATCTTTTAAAATCATAAAATGAATTTAAATTACTAAATTTTATATAAATGAGCATATTTAAGAGATTATATTTCGCCTTCAAAAAATATTGTTTGTTATGTTTTGAATTTTATACCAATCTCATATACCTAGGTAAGTCTTTCATAAAACCCTCAACCTTTGTTTTGTTCCCATATTTTTTTTTTTGGTTTTTGATCATGAAATATATTTTTAGATTAATTCTAACTTTCTTGTCAATGTTATTAATTAAAATGTTACTTTCTGTAATTTTTTTTATTAAAATTTGATTGATAGCAAAAGAAAGACTTACGAAATAATTCTTTTTGTTGTCGAGTCCATGTCCAAAATTCCTTGTAATCATCAATTTCTGTAGAACAATCATTTTCATTTGATTCAAGGGGCCACTGTGTCCGTACAGCAACAATAAAGGCAAGAACCAAACTCACAAAAAATATATTATGCATTTTTCTAATCTCTATATCGATGGAATTAAGTAATAAAATTAAAAATATTTTTTATTTTGTTAAGGATTATTTCTTTTATGAAAATAATTCATATATATATAGTTATCCATTATTCATTATTTATATATGTTTCCGAGAAGTTTTTCTGATGTAAAAAATGATCAATTAATCTAATGTGTTTATTTGATCATAATTTTAATGGGTTAACATGCCAATATTTCTGTGAAGAATATCCTTACTCTGTTAACATTTTTTCCAATTACAAATAAAAAATGAACTATCAATAATAGTTTTATTAATAGGAATTATATTACAGATTTAAATTTTTCTTCGCGTTTATTTCAAGGGCCGTACATTCTGACAAAAAATGAAAATAGAGCACAGAATTTTTTCGATTTTATCTCAAAATGGATCCAAGCATGTTGAAAATTAAAAACCAGTAGTATTATGCCAAAAATTTCACAAATAAATGCGCTTGAGTTGTCTTGGAATTCTGATTGAATTTAGTTCCATTACCTATTAAAGTGTCCCTATCTTTAAGACATATTTTAGTTTATTTTTTTAAAATATTTTAAATTTCCATATCACTTTATCTGGATTACAAACAATTCTCTCAATGTTCACAATGCTAAATATATATCTAAAACAACGAACATTTTCACTACTAAATGGACTAGACGGTGATAATAAAATGATCATTTTTATCATTTTCATAGCAAAAAACACATTTTTGGTTTCCATTTTCATGCGGCTGGTTGTCGGTTTCCCCTTGGTCGGCGCCCTGCTGTTTCTGCTTCGGTGTCCTCCTCCTCTTCATCACTACTACTTTCATTAGGTGGTGGTGGTCTTGTTTTTCTTCCTCCTCCTTGGACATTTCTTGTTCCATTTCCTGCTCTTGCTTGAGTGTTTTTTGCTGTCCCACATGCTTTGAAATATTTTTGCAAATTTTAAAAATATTTTTAATAATTATTAATCGTGTATTTTCAACAATTTAAATCTTACAAGGAACATTCCCTACTGCCAGTCGGAATTTGCATATTCTATTCCTGTCATTTGATAGAGCATCCACGCAAACCATGATAAATTTTAATATTAAATTCCCTCGGAGCTAGGAAAGAAAGTTATTTATTTTTAAATTTTTGATAAACGGTCGTTCGTCCACACCAATCATCCACACACACACTAGGATGACATCCATCGATCATTTTATAATAAATCTTAATCATATTATTTATTGGTTCATATTCATTATTTTTTAATATATAATAATTTTCCAATCGTTTTTTGGCGCATTATTTAAT
The DNA here is from genome assembly GCA_001026735.1 of Rotylenchulus reniformis. NCBI lineage: Eukaryota > Metazoa > Nematoda > Chromadorea > Rhabditida > Hoplolaimidae > Rotylenchulus > Rotylenchulus reniformis. Next base: position 107,429 of record LDKF01000064.1, on the reverse strand, counting down.
AATTATAATTGATGGTACGATCGATGCTACCCCGATGGGTGGATGATCCGTGTGGGTAAACGACCGCTTATTTGACATTAATTTTCTGAAATTAATTAATATAGGTTCTTGTAGTCAAGGGAATTTAATATTAAAATTTGTCAAGGTTTGCGTGGATTCTCTATAAAATAACAGGAATAGAATATGCAGATTCCGACTGGCACTAGGGAATGTTCCCTTGTTAGTATCTATTGTTATATAGAGGTTAGTAATATTTATTATTTTTAATATTTTTTAAATTTTCTTGTTGAATAATTTCGAATTCTTTGCGACATTTTTCACCAAATTATTAATGTTATTTTCAAAAAATTTTAGATAAAATTCTGCCTAAACTTTAATGGATGTACTATAAATAATTTAAATTTTTTTTTGTCCATTTTGCTATATATACTGTATTGTTAGTTATTATTTTTATTTGTAAACCCTCTGAACAATAGTAACTCACCTCCTCCTCCACATTCAACATCTTTTCCATGAGCATGACCTTTATTCTTTCCACAACAACAAAGTAATATTAAGCCAAGTATACACAAAATCATGCCAATAATGCAAATCCCAAAAACTTGTTTGGAAATTTTTGGCATATCATCGAACATGCGTTTGCGTCGGCGACGCAACTTTTTGCCCTTTTTGCCAGAGAGGATTGAATCTGAAAAATAAATAAATTTTCTGTAAATTCTTAATAAGATCCAAAGATTTGATATGATTATTAGTCAAGAGGATATAAAAGTTGATGTTAATTTCCCTCCTTATTGCTCTTTTTCCATTCTTTTATAGTTAAAATTTTTTTGCTTCCGAATAAAATTTATTCATCGTCTAAAGGATAGATTATTAAATAAAAAACAAAATTATTGATGTGTCAATTTTACCAGCTCCTAGATCAAATTGGTTGTTATCCAACAGGTCTTTGATGTATTGGAGCAAATCTTCCACGAATCTTTTGCCATTTTCTTCCTTTCCACCCGCATTTTCCTCCTCTTTTTCGCTATTTTTTATTTTCTCCCATTTAATGGCCAAATTTGGCAAAATTTCTAGAAAATTCAATTCAATTGTAGCCGGTATAATTTCTCCAAATCCTAATTGTTTTGCCATCAGATCAACAGTCAAGCTTATGCGTTGTTTTATTCCGGAAAGTTGTCTATGTAATACCTTTAATAATAATATGAAAGGATTTGCCTCTTTTAAAATTCAGGAATTTTTTTAGTCATTTTTGAAAATATTCATAATGTTTCGATTTTTGGAATATTTTTACTTATTAGATTATCTAAATAACAGAAAAATCCTTTTTTATTATTTTTTTTAATTCGTCTATCTTAAAAAATTTCCCTAGAGGATTAGTCAAGTCGGTTTTTTAGATTTAAAATGCATTTTTACGTAGGGCAAATCACAAAGCAACTCTAAAAGTTCGAATATTTGATTAAATTATTGTTTTTTCTCTTTCTCACTATAATATTCTATTAAAAACTGACCATTTCCATAGATGTTTCACCCCCAAGCATAGCCCATTTCAGCATGGTGGAGTCTTCGCGTAAGTTTTGTAACAAATTGGTCAATTTTTGTTCGGCAACCACACCATTATTTTTTGTAGTTAGGTTCAAATTTTGTAAATCGGCTGTAATTTGGCGCATATTTTCCTATAAAAATTCATATAAAATTATCTATTATTTTAATTCATCTCAAAACTAATCATTTAATTGATTCTTGCTTTTATTTTAAAAACTTATATTTATTATTGAATTATATGATGATTGATTTGATTATATTTTATGATCTTTTTCACCACTGTAAGAGTACATTGTACCGTGTGGTTTGAATAAACTTATTATTATATGTCTTCATTATTTTATTATAGATTGTGATTTTAAATTATTTAAATAAATAAATTACAATTATAGATATAATGCATAAAATTATACTTTATTTTTTGATTGAATATTTTCCAGATGTTCTCCTTCCTCGATGTCTGCCAAAAGTTGTTGAACCGCATCATTCGCTATAAACATGAATAAATATATTAAAAATCAATTTCTTATTAATTATGGACGTTTTTTTTATTAATGTAGGGTATTTACTTTAATATGATATCAAAAAATAGTTATTCTACTTTTATTGTTCAATCCATATTTTATTTTTTATATATATTTTTAACAATTTTTGATATATCAAGGGTCTAATATGTAGACGAATGGTGACCTTTTTCACATTTATACAGTATTTTATAGTGGCCATTTCTGAATTGATTAATATGGCTTTCCATTAAATATAAAAATCAGTGCTTTATGAGTTTTAATAATATTTTCAATACCAAAAATTGGGTTTTGTCCGCGAATCCATTGCCAAAACTGTTCCATCTCATTGGGTTGTCCGCTAGGTTTGGCAGAAATTGCAGAATGCTCTTTGATTCCATGCGAAAAGCCCGTTGGATTTGATGCTATCGCAACGCCGCATTCAACATAGGAGATAAGACAAATTTTCGTTGTGATAAGAAAACAGAATAAGAAAATCAGGGACATTTTTTCTAAATTTAGCATATATGTTTAGGAAACGGAACTATTAATTATTCCTAAATTCCTAGCTGAATACCAGATTAAGTAATTAATAAGTCAAAATTAAGGTTTTTATTTAATAAATTAACTTAACAGTGAATATTAAATTATTATTTTTCCATTTTTATTATTGTAATCATTTGATGATATGCATTTAAAAAATTTTTATATTATTTCGATATTAAATTTGGTCGTTTTAAATGTGAATGGGATTTACAGCTAAAATAATTATTTTTATATGCAAATTAGCATAAACGTGGGAATATAAAAATTAAAATATTTTGCACAAAAAATTGGGACGAGCAGAAATCATATGATAACATAATTTTGCATGGAAATAAATCCAAAAATAATATTACCCATGAATTAGCTTACGATTTTTAGATACTTTTTCTTTTCTTTGCAAAAAGATATTGATCATGCGATTACTTTCTTTAAAGGATCAATCATTTTTTGCAAAAAATTCTTCATAATCGGCTGAATGTATTGTTCTTTATTAAGCAAGCTCAAATTTTAGGAAAATAGCTTCATGACAAATTATACAATAGAACCATAATTTTTTGCTTTCAATATTATACCGCATAGATATTATTGAAATGATGGTAGTTGAAAAAAAATTTAAAATCTATAGCTCGTCATCCAAATTCCAACTTTTGAGAAAGCTATTCAAATAACAATCATTTACATTCGCAAAAATGGGAAATTTTTGTATAATTTAAAAAATTTGTTCTTAAGGTGTGAACTAACGAGAAATAAACAAAATAAATCCTCAAGCCAGTAGAAATCTCTACCAATGTTTAGTAATATAGAATTTTAAATATTTAAACATTTTCAAACATTAATTTTCACTAATTTTTTATTTTGACTTTAGGACGACCCAAACGCCTTCTTTGGTTTTTATTTTTGCATTTGGGGCAAAAAGTCAGTATGAAAAATATAGCGATCAAAGGCAGATTTAATCCAACAGTTCATTATTAAGTTCCATAATGATCGATAAATTTCTTCGATAAATTATTAAAAAAGAAATATCTTATAGGTCATTTTAAGAGGTTTTTACCACCTAATTATGAGGGGACATCTGAATAATAAAGTGTAATTCACTAATTCTAATAAACGTATATTGTAGGGTGGATAATAAAGAGCTGCTGAATTTTTAAATATATTTTTTTCACAGCTTTACAGTTTTTTTACCTACTTTAATTGGACAAAAGAGAGTTTTAGTTTGTAAATAAAAAATACTTACAAATAAAATTCGTTGAATTTCATCTACAACAGATTTAAAAAGCTATGAACAGCCCGACGGATTACTATCAGAATTATTTTTTAAAGTCAAAAAATCAAATAGCCGTATTGGCTAATTTTTTCTATTCTGCAATCTATAAATCTGTTAAAAACTAAATGGTACAGTAGAAATGAATATCATTTCACAAATTATAGATTTCTGGATTTTATTTTTGTTTTCATTCATAAATATTATTCCAAATGGTATTAAATGGATTAAAAAATTCATTTTATTTAACATCCATTAAGGTAAAGATAATCCATGGAACTATTTGCTTCAATTATATGACATTTTTATATTCCTTTGTCATGTTTTAAGTACAGTACACTATTATTATAGTCCATCAAAAATCAACGCCCTCCTCGAATACACAAAGCAGTTCCAACTCGAGTGCGCACGCAATGTTCATCAGTTGCACAATGCTTTTTAAAACAGACTAAAATAAACCAAAAATTATAAATTTTAAAAATTTTTTTTGACATTTTTTGGCGATTTAATCAATAAAGTATTCTCGGAAAAAAGAATCCTCGGCTAAACCTTAATTAACTTAAAAGTTCTGGAGTTCTTTAATTTTGATCTGTGTCTAAAAATAAGAATGATTTAGTCACTGGAATTCGATTACCGCATAGATGACTTGACTAATTAGGATACCTTGCATATCTATAGAACTACACGATAAAGAATGGAAAAAGAAACATAGATCCTCTAACTAAGATTAATCGAATTAAAGAGATTAAGAAATTAGCATTTTCGTGGTTGTTAAATGGAAAGTGAATTATATCCAATATTAAAAAGTAATTTTCAAGTGAGCTATCCATGATTGATCCATTCAAAATTTCACTTCAACGGGGCACACACTCAAATTTGTCGCCAGTGCGGCGGCATTTTTGGCCAATTTTGCACCGTTTGGTGCCACATTGGCCCACTGCCGCTCTTTTGACAGGATCTTGATCCGCCGCGATCATTCCGCCGATCGACTCGACTCCATTTTTTGCGATGGATGCAAAAAGAACGAAGAAACAGAAAAGAATTGTCAATGAAGTCCTCTGAAGGGAAGGGTGTAAAATTAGGTAATTGTGAAATTCCAATGAATATATTAATTTATTTATGTAAAATGGACGTTTGAAAATTGCAAGTGGATCAAAAATAAATAACAATGAGTAAGAAAATTTTTTGTCCCCGTTTTAGGGTTGGTAATTATATTAATTAAGAGTCTAAAATGTATTTATTAATTTTTGTTAATATCAGATCATTAATTACCATTAGTGCAATATTTAGACGAATATGAAGAAAATATAATTTTTGATCAAATTTTATCAATCATGTTGCGCTTAAATAAAATTTCGTAAATTATATATTTTTTGATTTTGCAATGTACAGTGGATTAGAACAGATTTGTTGTAATATGCAGACGAATCGGGAAAAGACATTTTTCTCCGAATTTTTGCACCAGAATTACTAAGCAAATACACATAATACATAAAAATATTATAATGAAAACCAGGCGAGAGATAACCTCAATAATTGTCCCTGGTGCCCGAAGGATTGAAGTGTAAAAAGCGGATCGATTGTGAAAAGGCATGATTCTTTGGTCAATAAATAAGCATACGATTATGGACCCAAAAATTGAATCATTTGATGATTAATCTGGCAATTGAGAAATTTATTGAATCGAATTTTAATTTTTATATATAAAAGGTAGTGTTTTAAAAAGATTGTTTATCTATTGTGAATATAAATAAAATCTTATAAATTAAATATGACAATTCACCGACCGATGTAATTTTCTCAACAATTAATTAATAAGAAAATTGGTATAAATTCAATAAATAAAAATGGTGGCATAATTATTTCATATAGGTAATTTCCACGTGAATTGTTGATGCTTCGATCAATTAACCATTCCTGTGATTCACGGATTTTATTGATGGACTCCAACTTTTCCCATATAAAAATCATAAAATTATATTTAATGTAAATTAAAAGTTATAGATTATTTTATTATATTTTTAAGATTTTTTTCATTATAGCAAATCATTTCCCAATAAATTCCGAATAAAACAAATTTATCCATTAAAATAGGTTCAAAGTGCCATATGATGTGATATTCACATGGTAGAATGAATATTACATAATTTCCTGATTAAATAAAATCCATAAAAAACAACGATTTTTCATATTTAATATTAAAGTTTCAAATGGCTGAAACTAATTGCACAAAAATTATTTGTTAAGGATAAATTTCACCCTGATCATTAATAAAAACGAGCGCTCATTTGATATGTTTCGTTATTTTAATATTTCCTTTAAGTGTGTTCTAAGTTTTAAAAGCTTAAAAATCAGAATTATTAGGTGCTCTGCTCACATTTTTTAATGAAAATTTGGAAAAATCTAAATCAATTCCTAGCTTTTAAGTTCCGATTTTGAATTCAATTACCTAATTATTTTTAAACTCCTGTCATCAATTGGATTTGGATTTCGTAGTTAAATTATTTAAAAAGCTTTTTCCGGAACAAATTTCCGATGTCAAATGAGTTTTTTTAATATTATATTTAAAATTATCATTAATAATAAAATTAAATTTAATTCATAAAAATCATAAATTTCTTAGATCATTCAAATTCTTATATGAAAATTCATCCTGAATATAAAAAAATGTTCCAAATTAATGGTTTGACCTTTTTCTCTTTTCTAGAATGATGAAAATAATACAAATTTTTGTCCTATTATGCTTCGCATTTGTTTTATTATATGGACATCCGCCAAAATATGATCATAATCATACCATGCCAAGACCAAATTTTGATCAAAATCAAAATCAGCAGAATGGCAATTTTGAGGAAGAAAATGTCAAAATGCAAAACTTGGGACCGAGTCCCTCCACATTATTCCTTGGAATTGGAGCTTCGCTTCTAAACATGAATTCGAACAATGATGAACTTTACCTTCCAAATTTGCAGCGTCCAACTATGCTTAACCTGTCAAATCTTCCAAAACGATATGGAATAAATTATCTTTGGGATGAGGCGGAAAACTCTCGCAAAAGTCCCAGACTCGATGAACAAACAAAAAAGAATACAACAATTAACCAAGAAACAATTGTAAATGTAGATGAATATACAGGAATGAATCCGTCAGGATTCTATGGCCAGAGTCCGGTAGAAGTTAATGGATACAATGAATACATTGGAATGAATCCATCAGGACTCAATGGCCAAAATCCGGCAGAAGTTATTGGATACAATGAATACATTGGAATGGATCCAGCATTTAATGCATACACTGAAATGAGTCCCACAGGACTCAATGGACACACAGAAATGAGTCCCACTGGATTTAATGATAATGTAGTAATAAGTCCAGCAGCATTCAATGGATACACAGACAACAGCACCATTGTTGCAGATCAAAATACATGGCATAATCCATGGAATGTCGCAGATATGCAATGTAGAGCCGATATGAATATGAATCCAGGCATAATGGATCAAAACTTACATGGATATCCAACGAATCATATTATGAACAATTATGTGGAAAGTTATCCAAATATAGATGTTGGTCCGAGCAGTGAATATCCATATTTTAACCAGAATTATCAGAGTCTGGAAGGATATTCGAGTCTAGAAAAAAGGCAAGTAATTGGAGGGCATGAAAGCTTGACTGATCAACTGAATGTAAACTTACTAGCAGAAAATCAAATTAAATTTATTCAGAATAAGGAAGGGAATAGCCAACAACAACAATTGGTTGGAGAGAAACAGAAAGAGGAGGAAGAAAAGGAAGAAGATCCATATCAGTATTTGAACATTCCGGAAAGTCCGGAGAAAGATGAATATCAGCATAAAATTGGAGTAGATGATCAAGGATCTAATAAAGCAGAATTGAATGAGCAAAAGGAAAAAACGGAACAAAACAACGGAAATAATGATAATAAGGCTAAGAAATTGGAATCATTTCAAGGAAGAAGTCGGAAAATGCAAGAACCAGAATTAATTCAAATGAACCAAAATAAAGATCCGAAACTCAACATATTTCAAAATAAAGAATCCGAAACAATTCACCTGACATCTGACTTGAAGCAAAAAAGGATAAAAATGAGGAATCAGAGAAATTTGAGGGAATCAGAAGAAATCAAAAAAGATGGATCAGAATTGAATAAAGAGAGGCAAAGTAGAGAAGCTGGAAGAAGAATTCATAGCAAATTTGGAATTCAGAACAAAAGATCAGAATCAGACAAGATGATGAACCAGAATAAAGGATCCGAAGTGGACAAAGGAGGAAAAGAGCAAGACAAACAAAAAAGAATTGAATCTCAAAAAACACCAAGATGGAAAGGAATAATAAATGAAAAAGATGTAGAAAATCAGAATAGTCAAAAAGGAAAAGGAATTCAAAAATCCCCGAAAATAAACGCGGATTTAAGCAAAATTGATAAAATGCTAAAATACTTCCATTTGGGCAGAATTCAACGAAGGAATGTTTTGGACCGATTGATTCAAGGTCGATTTTTATAAAATTGTTAAAAAAATATATGAATATATTAGATCCAGAATAGATCTAGAATTGAAATCGAAAAAAAACAAAAAAATAATCCCCTCTTCAAAACGAACCCCACTCTAATATAGTATCTCTCTGCTGGAGGGGGCTTGAAAAATGTACCCCTAGAGGTCTCATTAGAGCAAATACTGTACGTCGATTAAAATTATTAAAATTAGAGCCACTGATTTGATTTATATTTAAGCCTAAGCCCTTAAATCACTTAAATTATGCTAAAAATTAGGGCTAATAGGGTAACTTTGATAATAACCCTGCATCCTTATTTTGTTCATAAATTGATTCTATTTTTTTTTATTTAGAAGCTGACACACAATCGCGCATAAAGAATATTAGCTCTGCTGCAGATCTAATCGATGCGGCCATTTTTGGGGTCGAAATGTCAATGTTGGCCGTGCCTAACTTTTCGACCTTTTCGGCCAAATTCTGCGGATTCGCATTGATCCATCGCGTCCTTTGCTCTTTGGCAGAATTTGATGGGTTTGTGACGGAATTTCTTTCTGCGTACATTGACGCACTTCTTGTTCGTCTCGCGGATGAGGCGATGTTCAAACTAGCGTCGATAGAGACATTTCTAAAGGGGGTCAAGGTAAATGAAAATTATGTTTATTAATTCTTAGCTTTTTTAAATACATACAACTTGATCGTCAAATACACTTACTGTATTCTCTCTATTATAAGTTTATAAGCATCCCCTCTAATATAAGCAACCCTTGGGCGGGCTTTGAAAAATAAAGCACCCTCTATATTATAAGCACTCTCTCTAATACAAGCACCCTATAAAATAAAGATACCTTCAGCAAAAAAAGGTATTTAGAGATTAGAATAACGAAACTGGTCAAAAATTACCAAAAAATATGATTCCTTAAGAAAATTATTTTTTTAGGAAATTGAAGAGACTTGAGCCAAAATTCGTCAATTTTTCTTTTAGAAACTTTTTGAACCGTGCCCACATCACATTGGTTGAAAAATAAAAGCACCCTCTCTATTATAAGCGCCCTCTCTAATATAAGCAACCCTTGGAGGGACATTGAAAAATATAAGCACCGGTGCTTATATTAGAGAGAATACGGTAATTATAAAAAATATTTTTGACATTAATTCTTATTTTATTGTGTTGTTCAAAAAGTTTTTTGGTTTCAATTATTTTTTTATTTTTAAATAATTGAAACCAAAAAACAATATTTATCCTTGTTAGTATACAGCTCTAATACGATACTACTAATGTCTGACAATTATAATGTTTAATTTTTATTATTTTCCAGACCTTTGTCAGGAAAATTCCGATCAATGTCGAACATCCGAAACTGCACAACCTGGAGGTTTATCATCACTATTACAAGGGATTACAGTGGAAATTGGCCACCAATAATTATGTACAAACAGTGATCCATGGCTCTAATAATGAATTGGTACAAATGTGGACAAAATTTCAAGTTTTTGTCCACCAATTTGTCACGGAATCGCATGAATATTTGAGAATTGGCATGGAAAAGGGTGTCGAAGTGATGAAAAGAGAAAAATGCAGGAAAATCAATTAAACAATTTTTAATTTTGTTCTAAAATTTAAAATTTATTTAATAAATTACTGATTTTTTCTTCTAATTTAGCGTAATGATGACTGTTGACAGAAAATTATTTGCTGCATATTCTCATTCCGCAAAAATTGATAGTTAAAATAATCAAAAAATAATGAAATGACCTTTAATTTTTTAATAGTTTAACTTTAAAATATCTTTTATTTTCATCTACATTGCTTTATCCGAATAGAAATAAATTTATCAATTTTCACTGTGATATATAAAAATAACAAATATTTTACTACGCAGGACACAATAATAATAATAATAATCCTAAAAATAATATCTTTGATCATTTCCATTTTTGGTGTCCGATATCATGTCCTTCGGCGTTATAATTCTGTTTTCGGTTTCTTCCTCCTCCTCTTTTTAGTCACTATCTTCTTCCGAATCCGAACTTTCATCTTGTCTTCTAGTTGATGGTAGTTTTGTATTTTTCCCTCTTCCGTGAGTTTTACTTCCTCCTCCATGTGTGCATTTTATTGTTCCACGTACTTTAAATTTTTATATTTTTTAATTTTTCCACTTTAAAAATCACAATCTCATTAAGTTACAGATTTAAAACCTTAAAAATCGGCGAAATAGCTCCTTTTTTTGTTAGAGGCCATACACATTTAATATTTTTTATTTATATTCCCGAACAATAATTTTTTGATTTTCCAATTTCTCCAAAATATAATTTATGTATTTAATTTTGTTAAAAAATTAAGATTTGAAACTGATTTGGCTTCTTTATTAAGCAAATATTTTTATAACCTTTCAAAAAAACTAACCAACATTTCCTCTAGTTGCAGTTCCACTTTCAATATCGCATTGCCTTCCTCCACATCCTTCTTGTGCTGTTGCATCACGTTTTCCACACCAATAAAGTAGTAATATGCCAATTATGCACAGAATAATGCCAACAATGCAACCCGTAATCACCATATCCGCGCGTTTTCGACGTCAACGCAATTTTTTGTTCTTCTTGTCAGCAGAAGGGAAAGAACCTAGAATTTTTTTTTTGAATTTTTTTCGGATGATGGGGTTAAAATAGCAAAATTTTTATTTTCTTAATTCTATGAATACAATTTCGGTTGTAATAATTAATGCTTAATTTACCAGATCCCAGATCAAATTGGTTATTCTCCAGTAGATCCTTGATGTATTGGAGCAAATCTTCCACGAATCTTTTGCCATTTTCCTCCTTTTCACCCGAATTTTCCTCCTCTTTTTCGTTATTTTTGATCTTTTCCCATTTAATGGCCAAATTTGGCACGATTTGTTCAACATTCAAATCATTATTGATCGGCATAATTTCTCTGATTCCGATTTGTTTGGCCATCAGATCAACAGCCAAATTTGTTCGTTGTTTTATTCCGAGAAATCGGCTGTGTAATACCTGTATAAACTATTTTTATAATTTCGAATCTTCAAATATGTACAAATGTTTTTTAGTTTTTTTCGGATTTTCGAGAAAATATTTTGAATTTTTTTCAAATTGTCGAATATTATGCAGATAATTATATATTTTTCGATTTTAAACTAAAAGATATACATTTTTGCAAGCTAGTTTTTTTAATTATGACCTCTCTATATTTTCAACTACTCCGAAATTATATATGGCTTAATCAACAATTTACTCACAAAAATCAATTTTATTTTAGCATTATTTTTTCTAATTCCCTTTTTTAATGAAAGACTGACCATTTCCATACATGTTTCGCCTTCAAACATAGCCGATTTCAATAAGGTGGCATCTTCACGCAATTTTTTTAATAATTTATTTAATTGTTGTTCAGAAACCAGCCTATTATTTTTTGTTTTTAGATCGAAATTTTGCAAATTTTCCACAATTTTGTGCATGCTTCCCTACAAAAATTCATTTTTAATTTATGAAAGACTATTTCCTAAAATAGTTTTTAATTATATAAGCGAAATTAATCATTTCTATATCAATCAGCTAATTGAAATTCTTTTCTTAATATTTTATCGTTGGTCATATTATAAAGCATTAAATAATTCTCTAGCCTTACTTGTTTAATCTCCAATTGTTCTCCTTCCTCGATGTCTTCCAACAGATGTCGAACATTGGGATTGGCTAAAAAGATGAATAATTATGTTATTTATCAGCATATATTTTATTTAAAAAATAAAAAATATTTATTATTTAATTATTAATTAACTTTAATATCAATAATAAGTTTTTTCATGATTCATATCCTTTAGAGATCTTTATTCATAACTAATAATAAATAATTTAAAGGTGAATCATTAATGTTTTATTATAGAGCTGAGATGAAAATTGGGCGCTGATTGAATTGCTTTGAACCCTCGATTTTATGAAGCGAATTCCTTATTATAAACTGCTACAAGAAAAGTAGAATGAACAGAGAAAAAGAATCAGACAACTATGGTATATGTTAACGCATCATGCTTTCGCGTCATAAAATCGAGGGGCCAAAATAAAAGTTGGAATTCTCTGGCTTTATTACGCTGATTGGCAACTATTTTAGGCAATTATTTTAGGTTTACGGTTTACTCAAATACCGTAAAACCTGTATTAGAACCCCCGGGTTTTTCAATACCTCTGCAGAGGGGTGGTCTAAGGGAGATATTCTAATACAGGTTTACGGTAGGTTCTTAACCCCTTAGCCAACAAAAACCGTCAATTTCTTTTTACTTTTTGTTTAAAAAGGCCAAATTGTCTTAAAACATGTTTTAATTAAATATTTTATTAACTGGACATAAAATAGAATGGTTATACTCTATATTCATAAATATTTATTTTTATTCACCAATCTTTTTTTAGTAAATATAATTTGACCAAAGAAAATAAATAAATATGCCAAAATGGGTGCTGGGTCATTACTAAAAAACCGCCATAATCCAGTATGTTCTACAAAAACTTTTGTTAAGCTTACTAGGCCAAAACTTCTAGCGACAAAGTTGTGCAGAATTTTATGCTTTATCTTTTGGTATTTTTAGTTTTTCGAAATTCGAACAAAAAGTTCGATACCAGAAGATAAAGCATAAAATTCTGCACAACTTTGTCGCTGGAAGTTTTGGCCTAGTAAGCTTAACAAAAAAGTTTTTGTAGAACATACTGAATTATGGCGGTTTTTTAGTAATGACATAGCACCGCCAAAATGTTTAATGTGGTTCCATAAAATATCGGCTCTAAATATCATTTCTAATTTTTTTTATAATAATATTAATCGACTATAATGATAGTTTACCAACCAAAAATTGGGTTTTGTTGACGAATCCATTCCCAAAAATCCTCGAGTTCCTTGGGGTGTCCGATAGTTTTGCCAGAAATTGCAGAATACCCATTGGGTCCATGCAAAAAACCCGAAGGGTTTGATGCTATCGCAACACATCCAACACAGAAGACAGGATAGAGTTTCGAGGCAATAAAAAATAAATTGAAAATCAGGAACATCTTAGTAGCTAAATTATGGCACAATTTTATTAACAATAGTTCCTGGCCCAATCATCGAATTTATTGGTTTAATTTATTTTAAAATGTTTTCGATATTTTCTTTCTTTTTTTTCTAACTTAAAAATGAATAGGAATTTAACCTTATCTTGGCTTGTTTAGATTAATTTTTTTGTTTAGGTTTTTTGTCTTGTTAGTTCCTTTGATTTGTGTTAAAAATAGCTTGCCTAGATTAATTTTATTTTACGGGATTTTTTCTATCGGAATAGAAATTGATCTAATTTATATCTGTTTTTATATTCAAATGTTCGCATAAAGAATACCAAAATAAAAATATTGGATTTCCAGAAATGAAATCCAAATACAAAACACAATGATCAGAAGATGTTATAATTTGCAAAAAACGTGCAAATACCTAAAATCGCAAGAAGATGAGGGTTTTTTATGGAAATACAGAAATCCAAGTTGATAAACCTCATGAATGAACTCATGATTTATTGGGTTCTACTTTTCCTTAGCCTTTCCAAAAAATGCATTACTATGCAAATTTCAATGCATCTCAATTTTTGGGTCGAAACTTGGTATTGAACAGTAAAATAATTTATTCGATTATCTTTTAAAATGAAAATTGCTCAATAATCTCCTTTTTATATGGATATTTTGCCATTTTTAACACTTCATTGTTAATATATATAGGAAATTTATTGCTTTTATTTGTTATACTTTTCATATATTTTCTTTATTTTTTCCATTATTAATTATTTTAATGAAAAATGCTTTCAAGTCGTAAATTTACTTTTAAATAAATTCAATTTAAAAAGCACATTTGAAGTATTAAGGACAAAAACATTTTTTATCCTCCAATTTCTTGCATAAAATCTGTCAAAAAAGAACAATGGCACCGATGCAAAGTCTGATGAACTTGGGCATCGAAGACTGCTTGCGACTACGATGACAACCAAGTTGGCATTATGTATTCGGGCAAAGCTAAAACGAAATAAAAAATAAAATTCATTACTTCTCATTATACATAGCATTGGAATACAGTGCACTAATAAGAGAAAATCACAATAGATTAGTTAGATCTTAAATTTCTTGCAAAATTTTTGTATATTTTATTCAAAAATATATATTTTTTAATTTTATAAAAAATTAATGGTAAAATAAATGAAAAAAAAAATCAAAAATTTAATATTCAACTTCATAGAGAAGTTAAAGTTTGGCCGAATGATCACCCCAATTTTTTTTTGCTTTATTTGCCCTTGTGAAATCATTTTGCCAAGATTTCCTGAAGGAGATTAATTCCCTTAATTCTCTTGCAAGAACTTCCCTGAAGGCATCGCTCAATAATTCGTAGTCGAAAGAGGCGCGCAATACAGCAAATTCAAGGCGAAAAGCGCAAAAAATGTAAAAAATAATTATAAATTTATACAAGAGAGTGACCGGCTGCAACTCCATGGCCATGTCGAATGAAACGAAGCGATCGGTTCTCCAATCCTAAATTATTCAAATATGTATTTGCAGCCAGAATAAAACTCACAGCTGCTTGTGTAAAAAATATTCTTCATTTTTACAATTTTTACTTTTATAAGCTAATCATGCTGAAATATAAAAGCGAATATGTAAAGGATGACGGTAATGTTAATTTATTTAGTAATAATGGTAATGTATCTAAATAGAAACAATTTTTGTAATTATTAAAACAATTTTTTGTAATTATTATCCTTAAATATAGATTGAACCGATTTTTAAGAACATTTTAGGATTCCTATAGGAATCATAATAGGATTAAAAAGGAAGAATTAATTATCATATATAAAATTTATCTTAATTTTGCTTTTTTCGTGATGAAATTCGATTTTATCAGTATATTTGCGAGCAAAACCAACTCTTGCAATGTTGTATAATTTCTCACAAGGGAACATATCGAGCTGTGACCACTCAGATCTAAATTTAACCCATCCTATCTTGTAGAGCATCCTCACATTGCATCGTATATTTTTGGCTTTTTTGGCCCGCACAGATAGTGAAGTGAAGGGTAGAAAAATTGGTTTAAAAAATGAACGGTCGTTCATCCACGCGGATTATTCGCCCTTTGGGATGGCGTCGATCGTACCATGTATAAACACAATAATGTGATGCGCCATAATTTGGGTTGGGAATTATTCTATATGATATAATGATGAATTTAAACCAGAAAATAGTCATTGTTTAAAAATGTTTATGCATTATAAGATAGATATCATCCAACGACGGATGATCCGCGTAAGTGAACGACCGTTCGTTCGTTTTTGAAACCGATTTTTCTACCCTTCACTATCTGTGCGGGCCAAAAAAGCCAAAAATATACGATGCAATGTGAGGGTGCTCTACAAGATAGGATGGGTTAAATTTAGATCTGAGTGGTCACAGCTCGATATGTTCCCTTGTCAGCAGGTAATTTGTAATTTCTTAAATCATTTTCTAACAGTAAAACCTTTTTCACTCACATTAAGACTAAAGATTCATTATATATTCGCCCTAAAAATGCGCTTTTGGACTAACAAGTTCTAAAAAGTTGTCGATGCAATTGTCCTATTCTTTCTTTCACTGTCGAAATTTACAGCTCTCGGATTTTGACGGAATGAATATTGAAATTACCAAAGAAATGGTGAAAAAGACTATGGATGGATTATTATATCGAATTTAGATTTTTCTTTTTTATAAAAATTCAAATTTTGAATAGAACCCCCGGAGACTCTAATACAGGGGCTTATATTTTTCAATCCCTCTTTAGAGGGGGGTCTAATAAGCGAAGGTGTGGGCTTTAAATGTAGGGCTTATAATACAGGAAATACGGTAATTTTTTTACAATAAATATAAAAATTTAAAAATTAATAGAAACGAATATAGTTACATTTAAAATTACATGCTCATCACGCCCATGCTAAAATCACATGATGGGGAAAATATTGTTAATGGGTATTTTTATCATATTTGTGATTTGGATGTTTTTACCTTTCGTTAACAAATTATAGATCACCAAACAACTGTCATTGATTATAAATTATAAATTATGTAGGTATAATAATTTCCCAAAAATTTTTGATTGTACATAAGGGTGTTAACATTTTTTAATATTAATTTGCGTAAAAACAATACCTGATGAAAATGTTCAGTTTTTAACTTCCGGACAATAGTAAAAGAATAATAACTGAAAATTTGGGTACTTGCGATAGGAACAATATTAGCTCCCTATTTAAACCCGTTCAATTCTTCTAATCCAACTAATGCAATTATTTTAATTCTTTTATTGCAATAGATTCATTCATTTTTTATGACTTTATATTCTTTAATTAAAAGAATTTTTAATGATTTAAACTAAATTTTTCACAGAATTCAATGATTTTCATGAATATTTTGGCCTTTCTCATTGCCTTTGTCTTTACCGTCCCTTCTTATTCGGCTCCCACAAACTTAGCAGGTCAAAATAAATTTAAAATTATTTATAATTTATTTTTATTCCTTCAGATAATGCCGTCTGCACCCTTCGTGACTATGTGCCGCATTTTGCTTATTTGAAGGATGTGAAAAAATTGCAAGAGTTGGAGCAGTTTGCTCGCAAATATGCCGACGAAATCGAATTTCACCATGAAAGGACCAAAAATTGGTAAAATAGTAATTACTAAATTTTCATCAAATTACCAGATTTTAAATTATATTATTTTAGGGTTGGAGAACCGATCGCTCCGTTTACGCTTTTGCCGTCCAAATTTCCTCGCCGCTCTTTCGACATGGCCATGGAGTTGCAGCCGGTATTTTATAAATTTTCAAATTTTTATTACAATTTTTTGTGATTTTCAGGCCCTGAATTTGCTGTATTGGCGCGCGTCTTTCGACTACGAATTCTTGAGCGATGCCTTCGGGGAAGTTGCCAAAACAGATGCCGCGGTCCGACAGATTCTCGAGATCATACGCGATGCCGTCAATGAAGGCGCCTACCAACGACAAGGAATCAGCATGAACTGGATGCGAGCTGTGGGTTAATTTCGGATTTCCAATGATTAGTTCTAAACTTTTGTATCTTCCGAGCGACTTTTTGGGGTTGAAATAAATCGTACGAGCTTATTGCAAAATGAAATTCAAAAGAAAGTTTTAGTTTCGAACTGATGGCTGTTATCCGGTTTCGGTCCCCATTTTTCGACAATAGCCTATTTTTAATTTAGCATATGAAATTTGAAACAAATGGCGATATCCCGATATTTCAGAGAAACGAGGTTTTAAAAAATCCGGGATTCGGACCGGATCCGGGCTGTTCCCAGGCCCTAGCTTACCAGAACTCGGACTTTTCCTAGATTTTCGGTCCGGGGGAGTCCCCAACTCCAATTCCGGGTCCGAACGTGCTACAGTAACAATGAGCACTCATTTCCTTTTTCAATTCCGGTTTTTTTTCAAAAGTCTTCCTGAAAATTCGAGCTCTAAAGATTGTGATTTATTTTTAATAATGTATAATAATAATTAATAATTACCTGAATAAAATTTTTTTCTTATTTGGTATAATAATTACCCTATCTGTTATATATATTTAATAAATGAGGGAAGCCCGTAGGATCGAACTTGAGTATCCTTTTTGTTGAATCCAGACATCTACCACGAGGCCAAGTGGTAGATATCTGGATTCAACACTATCAATTTTTTTTGCTTATTTAATATAATAATTGCCCGAACAAAATTTTTTTGCTTATTAGGATTACATGTTGCACATGGAGGATGATGCTCAAGCCGAAGGGAACAATGACCAATTTGAGCTCAAACAAGTATTTATTCATTCATTTTATTCTATGCCTCTAACAACGAAACATTGACCTTTTTATTAAAAATTTCCCAATTTTTAGATTGAAGTAAATGCGGGCGCCGCCGGAGGCATTCCAATGTGCCGACGGATGACAGTGATCCATCGGCACATTTTGGAGCATTTGGGCATGGACGCGTCGCCGGAAGTACTGCGTCCGAATACGCCATTTGACATGATGGTTGAGGCGCTGCTGCTAGCATGGTAAGTGTGTTTTGATAGGATATGCAAAAATTTATTTAATTTGTCTAGCCATGATATCTATCTTGATCTTAAAATTTTATTATTTTTTTGACCAAATTTCAAGTTTAAGAATTTTTGATAATCCTATTTTTAAAATCATAAATACAAATTTATCGGTAGAACCGAATCTTTACTTGCGAAGCTTTATCAAATATACCATTTTAAAAAAATTTCTTATATAAAAGAATCCTAAAAAACCAAAAATAACCCTAGAATTAAATATGCAAATATTCTTAGAAATTTTATAAATTATATATTTAAATAGTAGGAATGTCGTTAAGGGAAATCACAAATAAGAGACTAATTTAAATTAAAACATGGAATTTTTTAGGTTTTGAATTTAAAAAAAATTATATTCCTAATCCTTTTATGCACAATATTTTCGGGCCTTTTAGGAATAAATTTGGCGACCCTGACGCTGTTGTGTTGGCATTCACGCGAACTCGCTCCAAAATGCCCGGAGCTGAATCCAAAATTCAGGCGTTGTTTGATCTGCATACCGATGGCAAACTGAAAATGGAATATATGCCGTATGCAGACTGTGATGATGAGTGAGTGGAGAATATTTTTAACAATTAAAATATTTATTATTGTGTTTTCCTTACATATAATGGATAATTGTGAATGAAAAATGCCATCATTACCCATTATTATATAGCGAATGGTTAAATAGGAATAGGATTAAACTGATCTATATCCCTTTTTATTCCCTTTAAAACATTTATAGAATAGGTATGTATATATTTTATTCATTTTACGGTATATAATTATTTTTAATAAATTTTTATTTAGACTGATTCTCGACCCCAAAGACTTTTCACTGCGAATGAAAGATGGCCGCAAAGTGGCAATAGCCGACTACAGAAACGCCCCATTCCCGTAAGTTTATACATTTCGTTTATCAATTATCATCTATCCTACTTGCAAACAGGCCGGTGATAAAGACCACCGAGAAGTTGATGCGTTGCTTACGAAAAATTGAATTCTCCACAGCAATCGTAAGTAGGAAATTATTTCCTTTAATTAGATAAAATTCAAAATTTTGATAAAAATTTAAAAATATTCTTTAATTAGATAAAATTCAATATTTGATAAAAATTTAAAAATATATCCATCTTTTTATGTAATTTTTGCTAATTTTTTCAGAAGCATCCAACACTTGGTTTCCATCTTATGAATTTGAAGAAAGCTCAACAGGTCAGTAAAAATGAAAAGACATTTTATAGTGATTGCATAACTAATTTCCCCGTTAACTTTACAGTATCTGGCCAAACCCGGCATGGTAGAACGGTTCTTCACCAAGCCGGAGGAAGCACATTATGCCAAGGCTATCCGACAAACTTTTGCCGGCCTCTGGGGTCTGGATTCGGAGGACGACGAGACCAAAGCGATCATTGAAGTCCGGATTGACTAGACAAATTTAATTTAAAAAAATATATATCACCAGGACGCCATGGAGCATCCGGATCGCTATGTGTTGAAGCCGATGAAGGAGGGCGGGGGCAACAACTTCTTTGGCGAAGATATTGTGAAGAAACTGAATGAACTTACGCCCGAACAACGTGGCACATTCATTTTGCAACAGCGCATAAATCCACCCACTTACCAGGCGAGTTTATTTTATTCTAAACCTAGATTCTTTTCAGGCTAATGGAATGATTAATTTTTATTTAAGTTCATATTATCCTTATTTATTTATTAATTATTTTGCCAATTTTTACGGGATCCAGAATGAGAAGTACAAGTTAATATTTTTATGGTTTAATTTTTTTGGGCTATGAGAGAGCACCTGCTGATCCACTTGTCTGGTCTGACATAATATTCTCTAATAATACAATGCTCCTCTTTTTAATAAAAAATAAAAATCTAATAAATTTTTACAGAATTACATCGTGGAACCGTTCGCCACCGAACGCCAGGACCCGAACCCTCGCTTCGGGACGATGATCGCCGAGCTGAGCATCTGGGCCATGTTTGTGGGCGATGGCCACAAGGACACGGTGCTGTACAACCATGGCCACGGGTACATGGTGCGCACCAAGTGGGCGGACGACAACGAGGGCGGCATCCTCAACGGCCGCGGATTCTACGACAGTCCCTATCTGTACTAGAGCTTTTGGAAGAATACTACAGAATATTTTATTTGTTTGTGAAACTATCAAATATTTTGGGATTTCTATTATGTTGAAAAATTTTGATTTTCTAAACCGTACTTTGTATTTGAAAATTTGTACTAGCATCTTTTTCTTTGATATGCATAAATTTTATGTGGGATCTAAAATTCCATAGTGATGGTTGATAGTTTATAAATTGCAGCTTCGCTCCAAGTCCAGAAAAGAAAAAAAGCTTACATTTTTGAACAAAAATAATGTTTATGATGAATATAAATTTTAATTATATTCAGTCTAGTCGGTGCTAGGTCATTATTTTAATATATCAAAATGGATTCTAAATTAGAGTTTAAACAAGTACCATAGTACATACAGTACAGTAACTTCATGAAGTACAAGTACGATGCATTCTGTATTTTCACGTGTTTTTAATACGCGACTTCACCATTCTTACTTGTTCCCCCGAAGCTGGTACGATACTGTATGTTTTTCTCAAAAATACCTAGGCATGTAGCAAATTATAACTTGTTTATGTGGTTAAAATTTTTCGAGAATTTCCTTGTAAATAAAAAATCTTCAGTCAAAATTTAAAGACATTTTTAGCATATGAAACAAAAATTTTGAATGGCAAATTTTTTATATAAAATAGTTCATATAGTGAATATCAAAAATTTTTTGAATCAAATTCGAACATTTTAAGCATAAACCCAGGAAAAAAGGAAATTTTCTGCATATATATTTATTTTGTTACTTTTTAAGTCTCGCCCATTTTGATAATTTTTAAGAAATTCATCACCTATTAGTCAACCAATATTTGGGATCCTTCATGATAAATTGGGACGGAATACGAAGTAACTCATTTAATTTCTTTCTACAGGCCAATTATTACTGTTAAAAAACAATTCGGTATATATTCTGTGATAACATATGGTAAACAAAATTTCTAAATTTTTTAATCACAGCTATTGACTCATCAATTAATAGACAAATTTTGATATTAAATAATTTTTAGCTGTTAAAGTTCTTATCGGATTTTCAGTGTAAAAAAATATTTATTCTTTATTAGATTCAATTTCAGAATCACTTTGGGGGCATTAAGGGAAAAAGTATTCATTTCTCGCTTTTAAATTGTTCTTCAAAAAATCGCTTTTTAAAGTTTTCGTCTTGGTCTTCTTCCTGGTTCATCTTCAGAATCATCCGATTCCGATTCCGATGATTCTTCTTCTTTTTCTTCCTTTTCCACTTCTTCGTCATCTTCTTCTTCTTCTTCTGGAACATCTTCTTCTATTTCCTCTCTACCTCTGCCTCTGCTGGCTTCTGCATTTACCATTTCATTCCTTCCAATTCTCGATCCTGCTAACAAGATAAAGAATTTATTCATTTTCAAATTTGTTTTAACGAAAATATTTTAATAATAAATGCATATGTAAAGGATTTGTTGGACAAATCCCAATCTCTTCTTCACCATAATATATAAACATAATAAAAGGCCCTATTTTTGTTCTATGCTCGATTTATTAAACTTTTTCTTTATCCATTACGGTTTATTAATGCAGGATTATTCCATATAATGCTATAATCCTCCATATCTTCAAAGTTTATTTTTCATTATATAGTTAATAAGCTTTATTTTTGATTCTGTCTATGATAAGGGTTCGATATTTACCGGAAAGAAACAATAAATTCGACTAAAAAATTCAGAGATTTTTGCAACAAAATGATATTAAAAATAATACATTAAAAAGTCTAAAAAGCCTATTACTCCCTTTTCTATTTTGACTAAAATTTCAGCAATTTTTAAGTAAAGACTAAATTGTTAATTGTTTTTTAGGTCCATCATTGTCCATAATAAAAATTTTTTTACCAATACAAAATTTAGTATTTGGATTAAGCAAAAAATGCCAAAAATAAACCTTCTCCTAAAACGCGATTTCTGCCAGATACATTTCCCCCGCAAGGTCTGACTACGGGTAGATCCAATGCATTTTCTCTCCCCACAGATATTCGAGCCTTCAAAATCGGCACAAACCACATCAACAGCAGGCAAACCGCGATCACAACAATGGCAGCGATGCAAAGTTTGATGAGCAAGGGCATCGATTCCCGCTTGCGACGACGACGACGAGTAGCTTTACCAGATAAGATGGAGTCTAAAAATGAAAAAAAATTAATTTATAAAATATGCAATTTATTTAATGAAATTCGAAAATTTCTGCAAAGAGTTTCTTATTATTAGCCATACTCATAAATAATTTAAGTGGCCAAAAATTTTTAATATAATCTGGCAATGTGTAATTCACTAATTTTTAAAAAATTGACAACCAATTATCATAAAAATTCTGATTTGCTCGCCAGTCGGAAAAATTAGATAATTTTTAAAAATTATAAAATTATTATTATTTTTACCAGATTTAACATCGAATTGGCTATTGTTCATCAAATCTTTGATGTATTGGAGCAAATCTTCCACGTATTTTTTGCTACTTTTCTCTTTTTCTTCCGAATTTTCCCTCTCTTTTTCGTTATTTTTGACCTTTTCCCATTTCCATGCCAATTTTGACAAAATTCCCTGAGGACTGAACTCAATTTTGCCCGGTACAATTTCGCTAATTCCAATTTCATAAATTGCCTCATTAATGTGTTCTTTTATTCCCGAAAAAAAGTTATTCGATACCTGTAAATTACTCAGTTCTTGAGGCATTGAAGTTGTATTTTTCAATTATTTTTAATTAAATTCTTGTAATCTAACCTTGTCCAAGCATTTTTCACCCTCAAAAATAGCCTGTTTGATCACTTTGAAATCGTTGTACAAATATTGAAATAAAATTTCTAATTTATATTTTTCATTTGCAGTTTTTTCCAAGCACAAATTATTTCGTTTCTCATTTTCCTGAATTATTAAAATTTCATTTTTTTTCTGAATTTTTCGAGATTTGTTTATTTCTAAATGAAATTTTTCAATTTGTTAATTTATTTATAGTCAATATCCAAATAAAATTCCATGAAATTTCATGGGAAAAAATTAAAAATCCTTGAAGTGTCTCTTAAGACTATATTACCAATTCAGAAGAAAAAAAATTAGAAATTAATTCCTTCCTAAATTATCTTCAAAATGAAATTAAATTTTACATTATCTTTACTTGTATTTTTATTGTATATATGGATATTTCTTGTTCTCCTTTCATTAGATCATCCAAAAATTGGCGAATCATCATCTTATTTTGACTGTCTACAAATGAATAATTATATTTGAATTTTTTAACTAATTTAAAGATATTATCAATTTTATCCTCTCTTAGTAACTTATTTAATGAAGAAATAATATATAAAATTTATGTTTTTAAATAAATTGAATTTTAAAATTAATATATTCTCATTTTTCTTCAATACCAAATAATTCATTTTGCTGTCCAATCCAGCTCCAAAACCTGTTAGGATCCTTTAATTCTGAATTTTGGTCAGAACTTTCATTATCTCCATGCAAAATACGTGATTGCTTTGGAATAATGTTACAAAAAATATGGAGGATATTCGTAGTGAGAAATAAAAATGAAAATAACTCATACATTTAGCTGATTTATTTTAAAAATTAAATTGACCAGAATTTATTTTAAAATTAATATAATTGAAAAATATATTATTTTTGAGATGTAAAACTCTCAAGAAATGATTGGTTTTAAAAATAAATTAAAAAATCAATAATAAGATAATATTTTTCTGCTGTTAATATTTATTTATAATCACTTTTCCTAGATAATATGATATGAGTTAAAATGAAGAAGAAAAACACAAATATATGCTGAAATTTTATTAATCATTTTGCGTGTGTCTCAAAGCTAATTATATGCATATATAATTAGCTTTGAGACAATTTAATTTTAATAGGATACTATAGTTTACTTCTATTTTTTATATATTTTTTATATTTCAATGCTAAATTAAAGGGAAATAAAAATAAGTTTAGATGATACGTTGGTTTAATAAGTATGATCAGGACAATCCTAAAATAATAAGCTAGCTATGATTTTTTCGTGCTTATTCTAAATTTAAATCGAATATGGATAATAAAATATTTTTCATCACCCCTTTTCATATGTATGAATAATAAAATATGAAAGAATAATTTTTAATCATTTTATAAAAAGATGTTATATAAACGTTGTCCATTACGCTCATATTTAATGAGAAAAGAATTATTACGTAATCCCCACGCAAATGCATATAAAAATAAAATCAAGACGGATAATAATAAAAAAAAACATATATTGATTGTTATTATGTTATCTGATCTAACTCTTCATGCATTTGCATTTCTAATAATTTATTCGTAAAATTTTGAATTAGTAATAAATAATATGATATTTCCTAGAGAAAGGCTGCTTTCCAAACTAAATAAAAAAGAGTAAAAATTTATTTATTTTAGAAACATCAATTAAAAGAGAGTAGAAAATAATGATGTAGCGAGGTAAAAATTACAAATCTAGAAATTACTGGGGAAAATTCACAAAGGAGGTATTGAAGTTGAAATGACAAAACAATTTAGAGAATAAAAAAGGGATCCATAATATGATTGTTTTGCATCTTCTTCCTTATTTATTTTCTTTGTTTCTGGATTTCTGTTCTTCATTTTTTTCTATGGTATTTTCTTCCTCCTTCCTTCTTGCTCCCCTCCTTTTTGCTCCCCTCTGCTTTCTTCTTCCCCCCGAACAATGCCGTGTGTCCATCACACAAAAAGAATAATATGATTGATATGAGAACGATCAGCACAATACATGCAATGATGAAGGAAGGCGCTTTCGACGGCGACGGCGACTTTGCTGATCGCCTTTGCCGGAGGAAGTACCTTAATAAATAAATAATTAATTAATACAATTTCACCAGTTTGGTGAATATTAGCAAGATTATCCAAAATAGGACTATTTAGGTCTTTTTGCATTGTTAAATTAATTAGCAGAATTAGATATAGGACTAATATCATATCTCAGGATCAATATCAGCATATAAATTCTAAACTGTTCTATTAAAGTAGTT
The DNA here is from genome assembly GCA_001026735.1 of Rotylenchulus reniformis. Classification (NCBI taxonomy): domain Eukaryota; kingdom Metazoa; phylum Nematoda; class Chromadorea; order Rhabditida; family Hoplolaimidae; genus Rotylenchulus; species Rotylenchulus reniformis. The sequence continues at coordinate 81,788 of LDKF01000064.1, read as the reverse complement.
TTGAGCATTGGATAATGAAACTCATGAGAGTATTACGTTATTATTAGGGAGTGAAAAAATATGCAAATGCATATTTTTTTGCTGGCTCAGAACGGCCTGAAAATCACGTAAAACACATTTTTAGCATGGTTTGAACGCTCTGGCATGGATTTCTAACTGCATATTTTTGCATATTTTCGACTTTTCGTGCATATTTTGCATATTTCGCATTTTTGTGCATATTTGAGCATATTTTGGTCATTTTGGGACAAATTTTGCGCGTGGAATTTTTAAGCATATTTTGGAAAATTTTTTGAAATTTTCTTTTTTTGAATTTTTTTAGTTTTTTTTATAAAATTCCAGAATCGTTAAATATTTATGATTTTCAAAGAAAAATGACCAAATTTTTCAAGAAAACCAATTATTTTTCAAAAAAGCTTCAAAAAGGCATGAAAAAAGTCAAAAATGCCATCAAACTTTAATTTTAACCTAAAAATGCCTTAAATATGCTTAATTTCGCTTTAAAAATAGTTTATTACGATTTTTGAGCAAAAAATTTGCATTTTTAGGTCATATTATGCGAAAAATTTGCGCATATTTTGGAAATTTTTGTGCATATTTTTTCACTCCCTAGTTATTATCTATTAACATCATTTATCATATTTTTTTACCTGAGCCAAGCTCAAATTGTTTGCTGTTCACCAGCCCCTTGATCAGTTGGAGTAACTCTTCGGCATATCTTTGGCCCTTCCCTTCCCCTTTGAACCATTCCCTTTCCCCATTATTTTTATTATTTTTCAACCTTTTCACTTTCATCCATTTTACCGCCAAAGTTCTTAGAATTGTTCCATCATTATAAGTAATTTTTACAGGTGCGATCTCATGCATCCCGAATAATCGTTCAGAGATCAAATCTACAGCCTATTCAAGCTTTGTCTAATCCCGGAATAAATGCTTGAAACCTAAAAATTTTATATAGGTTTATTGTTATTATTGAAATATATATAATGCAAATAAACTAAATTCAAATTAAAAATTACAGTTTAAGTGCAATATCAAAGGCATAAACACAAGGCTTAAGAATAGTTTCATCAAATAACGATAAATATTATAATTTCTTATGTAAATATCGGCAAAGAAATTTACCAAAAACAAAAACGAACCTTTTGGATACATTTTGTACCACCAAAAATTGCTCCTTTCAATATGCTCGAACCATATAACGCAAAACTTGCAATAAAGTTGACAAATTTTCTCTTTTATTCGAATTTTCAGCAGAAATTATCTCCATTTTTT